>JBBPJU010000542.1:0-21230 GCA_038088875.1 Austroboletus festivus
GAAGCCCGTCATGGCGAAGCGAGGCAGCGTCACCGTGGGTACTAGCGGATCCGAAAGCAGAACATCTATCTCATTGGTCGACCCGGGCGGTTTAGCCCCTGGAGAAAGGCCACGGCACGAGTCAGAATCACCTTCCAACTCCCGACTAGAATCCAGGATAAAGCGGTCCCCTTCACCCATTTATTCTAAACCGCATGTATATGCGCAGTCTTACTCTGCTGCTTATTCTCATTATGATCAGTCAACGACCGCCGTAGCCAGCACTTTGCAAAATTCTGCGCCCAGAGATGCTGCTAAACCCTCACACGCCAAACCCTCAGAAATGGCTACTTCAATTTCAGGTGCTTCCATTTTTTCAGTCGGGTCAGAATCCGTTTATTCGGAAGCGTCTACTGCGACCTCCGTCTATTCGGCTGCAGACTCTGCCAGCTCAGGGAGAACAAGATCTAGAAACGGGTCACTTTACTCCATCAATTCAGAAGAGATCGAAAAAGATGTCCCCGGCCAGTTTGATGACGGCAATGGTGACCAAGCAAACGGCGCCCAATCGGATTCACACAGGCTAGCGGCTACCCCCGTCTCCACCTCGGATACGATGTTGCCAATAATTTCTTCAGTCCCCGTGTCGGCGTTGAACATGATGTTATCTGCTTCGACATCGACATCCACTTCAATATCAACATCTACCTCGGGTACATCTTTTGCCTCGACGTCGACGTATGGCAAAGATTCCATCACCGCATCATTCGATTCTGTCGGGTCCATCTCTGAGCTGGAGGCGAAACAATTCGACATGAACAAACTTGGTCCTGACCCGGGAACACCAACTGGTTTTGTGCTCGTTCCCCCACCTTTGGGAATAGGCGATAACAGGAGTGGACCACCCTCTCCCGTCGTTGCGCCGTTACGGATCAGCAAGACACCCAGGGTGCCGCTTTCACCTGGTCATCCTCCACCTTCACCCCTTCGCACATCCCCAGCAATGCCTGGAACTCCCAATTCTCCAGTTTTGCCCAGTCCATTGTCACCTGGAATACCGCCTCTCGCGGCACGACCGCCAACTGCTTCACCTCTCAGCATCCCTGGCTCGCTGTCACCCAGTTTGCCAAGTGCGTTGGCACCTGGACAACGTTCCCCTGGTCTTCCAGGTCGGTTCCTTGTTTCATGTCGTAATATTATGCCACCATTTTCTCAATTTGCCCTGCACGCTTGCCATCCACAGGTTCATTGTCTCCCGGTTTCCGCTTGCCAGCATTCCCACCTGGGTTTGGTGGCCCGTCACAGTACACATTTTCGTCTGGATCAGGTCCCAACAGTCCCAATCCATATGCGCCTGCTCTGGGCCCTTACAGATCGACGCCGTCTCCAAATCCATTTGCGGTTTCCAATCCCCACATCAATGGCAATGGCGGCATCCCTATCTCACCCAACGCGCGTACGCCACCTGCACCCGGGTCTCCTCTTGGGGTCGGCCCATCGCCTGATACGCCTTTGTCACCGCCACCGAGCTCGCCGCTGCCACCACTGCCGGCGACGTTGCCCTCACCTGGGCTCGTTACACCGACACTTCCCGCACCAGGATCAGGTACTCTTCCGCAGATGGGTTCTGCTGCGACCGCTGCTGCGACCGGGCGAACGTCGCCACTGACAGCTTTATCGTCATCTTTGCCGTCCTCGACGTCAGGAATAATCCATGCGGACGATGGACATGAATGGCATGATTCCGATCAGAATGGGGAATGGGATGAGGTGGGAGAGGGAAATACAACGCGTTTGTCGACACTAGATGCATTCCGTCGAGGACTGAATGACTCGGCAGATGAGTCGGATGGGGATGAAGGTCATTCCGAGGATGAGAATCGAAGGAGGGTAAATGGGAACGAGAAATGGGAGGAAGAAGAAGCACATTCAGATGGTGAAGTGGGGATTGGGCTGTCGTTGATGGGTGCGTTGGGTAGCGAGGAGGATGAAGATGAGGCTCTTGGGCGCATCCTGGAACGAGCGAAGGACACGAGGGGTAGAAACGGCAGCAAGTCGAGCACGAGGGATGCCGATACGGGTGCCAACGGGAACGCATTTCATATCTCTGATGAAAATGGCACAATGGCCTTGGCATGGACGCGTTATTCCCCATCGTCACCTATCAACGCGCAGGATCCGAACGGCCACCACCGAACGCGAGACGAGGAAGACGGAAGAGGCGGAAGTGAGGAAGAAGATGCGGAAGATGGTGGTTACTGGGACGATATTTATGACGACTATCGGTACTCGCGGTACTCCCTCGCGTCCAAGCGGTTTTCGGTTGCCTCGCGGGGTTCGATTCTGTCCAAGGCTTCGGGCGGGTCCAAGGCGTCGTCGAAGGCACGGGTAAATGCGCCTCCAGTGCCTGTTCCGTTGGATCGGCCGAGCTTAGATGGGCCTCCTGGGAATGATGGCGCAAATGGGCATCCCAGACCTAGTGTTGAGAGTGCTTCGTCGGTGTCCGCGTCGATGCATCTCCAGCGCCCGTCATTGACGCGGTCGGTGTCGGGCGCTTCAACGCATGCTCATAATGTGTTGCCTCTGACGGCCCAGTTCCCGGCTGTACCGATGCACGTACCTGTGCGGACGGAATCGCGGCTAAGGATCGTTCACGACGGCTACATGCACGGTGATGATCATGGAGAACACGAGCGACAAGTGACGCATGGATCCACTGACGAGGGTGCCCGAGTCGGACTAAACATCGAAGTGGTCGAAGCAGCGCAAGAGGCCGACGATGGTCAAGGCGGTCAAGAAGTCGAAGTGGGGAGACAATTTTCCTCTTTGCTGGGTACCAACGCGACCTTGTCGCCGTTGCTGCATACGACGTTTGGATCGCCACATTCGTCCAGGTTTACGGATTTTGAGGATGCCAGTGGATCGTCGGATCAAGATCACGGACAGAGATATAGTAATAAATCGGGTAAGTCGGTGATGTCGTCTGTCGAGGGTCTGCCGAAATCGCCGATCGAGGGTGGAGGGTTGGCGTCTGCGTCACCGGCGAGGACCGCGGGTGTGAGTGTGCTGCCGTCGGATACAACCGTTCTTGCTACTGCGGATTCGATGTCGCCTATTGTCGAAGAGTCCAGTGAACGGGTGATTGTTGTGGCTGTTGAAGAAGACCACGAACGCGGGCATGGAAGCGTATCCATCACTAACATATCCAACGAGCCAACTTTGGCGACTGAGACAGGATCGCCCTTGCCGACGCCATCCATGCAGGTCCCAACGATGACGATGACAGTTTCCGCGGACGATACCAATCCTATAAGCCCTTCCCGTGCCGTACCAGAACAGCCCGAATCCGCGAGTCCTTTTTTAAGGCTGCGCCCACAGCCAACCAAGTCGCCACACCCACCGCACCCATTTGCGAGGACATCCTTGTTCATGCCGCATCCGAACGCACCCAAGGCGGTTCATCCGTACCCGTCATTGGGACCCATGTATGGACGGACGGGCTCCCAGCTGTACTCTTATCCGGTGGTGCAAGGAGGGGGCAGTATCGGCGTGACGGGAAACGGGGGGTCAGGGACTCCTGGGACGGGGACAGGAACGGGGATGGGGATGCACGTTCCTCCCGGTACGACCCTGTATTCGACGCGCATTCTTCATCAGCTGCGCAACGTGTCAATTGGCCCAGCAAGCTTGGGGGGTCCGATGCCGGGGTCGGGGCCGGGTCAGGGGCCGGTGAGACGGCCACCTATGACGCTGTTTGCACGCTGCCAACCCGATTTGAGTGCGAGCATGGGTCCCGTACCCATCTTGTTTTCGCTGGACCCGTTTCCGCCACAGACGACAACGAGCGAGCTCAAGGTGGGATATACCGTGGGTGGCGTGATACCTACGAGGGCAGCGACTGTTTCTGCGCCTGTACGTAGGCTAGGGGCTGGAGCTGGAGCTGGGGTGGAAGAGGTGCCTAGGATCCCGGGTGAGTCGAGCACGTTTGGTGTTGGGATGAGTATTGGTGGGCTGGGGCTGGGGATGAGGGATATATCCCCGTCACCGTCGCCGCTGCGATTACCGAAACGAATGCCAACTATGACCACGATGGCACCTGCCACCGCTGCGAGCGGGGTAGATAAGGGCCCATTGACATCGCCGCTGCCGATCCCGATCCCGCGAGAAGGGTTTGTGCCCCAGGTTGGTGTTGCGAGGCCGCGGTCGAGGTCGTTCTCTGCATTTGGCGCGCATGGGCCTGATGTATTGGCGCAGGACAAGAGGTGAGTCGGTCTCGTATGTGTTACTATAACATGATTTGATGTGCCGGGCAGTTTGGAAGAGCGGGTGCAGGAACCTGTCCATGCACCACCGCGCAAGGCATCTCTCCCGCCCGCGTTGATGGTACGACATGCACCTGCTCCACTGGATCTGAGTCGCGAGCAGGAGCGCAGTGTGTCGTCCCCCATCGTTCTATCGCCGGTTCTGAGCACGCACGTCAAGGCATCGCCAAGTCCATATGCGCAGGGCACCTTAGTGCGGTCTCCGCAAGTGAATGTGGCCAACGGGATTACAACGAATGAACCGCTGGCGAACCCAGTTTTGAACTCGCCGTTTGCAAATGGGTTTGACAAGGACAACGACGCGTCGCCTGGTCGAACGTCGGTCTCTCCGTTGGATGCACGTGAAGGGGTGCCGGCGCGTCAGGAACCATTGGACGCGCCGATACGCAGTGGCTCTGTTGATGGATTACAGCGTAAAAGTTCTGAATCAAGTGGTTCACGTCCGTTGGTCTCCCCTCCCCCTATTTCCGAGGCTGTCTCGCAAAGCGCACGTGCATCGCCGCAACCACAAGAACACACACTCCGAACAAAATTGAGCCTCCCGGCGCTGAGACTAAAGGCGAGCATCCGATCCAAGATGGACGACGCGGTTAGCGTGGTGTCGTTTGGACGGAGCGAAGAAAACGAGACTGTGCAGGTGCAAGACATGGATTTCGAACTCGTCAAGCCATCGTTGCCGCAAGTAGTTGGTCGGGCAAGTCAAGAGTCGACGCTGGCGGGACGAGAGGCAGAGATAGTCGGCAAGCCAGATGCGTCGCCCACGTTCAATGGTGATGCGGTCTCATTGCACTCGACTGCGCCACGGTCACCATTGCTCCCGCCCGCGCCTCCCCAAGAATTGGCCGAGTCGATGGATGCACATCGACAGCGTGAGTTGAAATGGATGGCGCTGATGCCAACCGTTCTGCCGTCGCAAGCCCGGAAGAATAAGAAGGTGCGCAAGCTACTGCAAGAGGGCGTCCCTTCGTCTGTGCGTTATTTAGTGTGGTGTCATCTTACGGACAGCAAGGCGCGGGCGTTGCCTGGGGTATATGTCAAGCTGGGGAATCGACCGCGCGTACCGGCGTCTGCAGAGATCGAGCGGGACGTGGTAGTGAGGTTTCCGGATCAGCCGCAATTGCATACGGCACAAGGACCTGTAATATCGCTTCTGCAGGCCTACCTGAGCATGGTGCCGGATATTCAGTATAGTAACGGTGCGTCTTCGTGTCGATCGACAAATGAGAGCTCATCCACATGCTTGGAGCAGGGTTGACGTACATCGCTGGTCACTTGTTGCTGCTCGCGCCTGAAGAAGACGCATTTTGGATCTTTGCTTCGATGATGGATGCGCATTTGCGTTCTTACTTTGCGGCGAACAGTGTTCAGGTCGAGATTGATGCGTCGCTATTTAGCAAGGCGCTTGAAGCTATTGACCCCGTGCTCACCAAGAAGTTGTATGTACAGCTGTCGATATCTCCTGCGAGCATTACGCGGCCGTGGTGAGTCTTTGTTTTCTTTATCAACTATTCCTATGGCCATTCCTAATATACGAGTGTCAGGTTCTCCACGTTGTTCGTTGGAAGCCTTTCTGTGGATCTCTTGCACCGAGTGTGGGATATATTTCTATATGATGGTGAGTTGTGTTGGTTTGATGACACAAGCGAGACCGACGATCAAACTTTGTAGGTATACCATACCTGTTGCGCATTGGGTTAGTCGTGGTCAACTGCGTACGTCATTTGTTGCTGCAGGCAACGACGGAAGAAGCTGCACTGGTGTACCTCGCGCATCCGCCGCCAGCATGTCTGCCTTCTGCAACGGAGCTGCTCGCGCTCGCGGCCAACGTGAAACTTAAAGACGAGGACATCCGAAAACAACGCGTCAAGATGGAGCGACAGCTCAAGAAGACGACGCTCATACGGCCTCCCAATGGGATAACAAATGTGCAGACGGCGACTATATCGCTACCAAAAACGTGATGTGTGTTCTGTTTTGTTTTGCAAGCATGCTTTTTGTCTGTATGACGGCTTGTTGCATTGTCTCCCTTGTTTACCTGCCCCTCGAAAACTTTGAGCTTGTTTGGCATGATTTTTCTTTAGTCCTTGTATTTTTCTTTGCTGGCCAGGTTTTCTGGGGCGGTTGTCTTGATTGCTCTTTTTTTTTTTTTGCATGTCCTGCAAACCAAGGAATATTACCTTCCTTTAACTCCTTACTTTACATCACTGCTCTGCAAGCACCCAATTGATACCATTACATACCTTATTGTACACACACATACATGTGCATAGTATCATACCGACACCCACGTCCTTCTGGGGATTCCTCTGACGTCTTTTTCTTCTTTTCCTTGCCTTTCCTTTCGCTCGCTCTCTACCTCTTGTGCTTTTGTTTCGAGGAAGGATAAGAAAAAGACGTGTTTAGATTCCTCTGTATGTAATCGAAATAGTTGCATAACCCTGCAAGTCCTATAATGTATTTGATGTGGGGTGCGTGAGGATTGGTTTGAAGCTGAGCGCTTGGCTGCCGGTTGGTTTAGATGACTTGGGGTAACATCGATCACAGTCAAATATCTATACTGAATTGGGGGATTTTGTCTTGATACCCAAGCTTGTTTCCGAGATCGAACCTTATTCTCGTCGAGTTCTATCTCCGTTACTAGCTTGCCGCTGTCTCTTGGATTGGTGTGTTTGTTTTTCCCTGAATATGCAGGGCGGACAAGTACCCTCTACTGGAAATATCTAGCGAGGAATCACACGCGTGCTCCAAAAACACCGTCTTCATCCCCGTTTGAGACCCCCGGGACGTTTCCCTCCAACCGTGCGTTGTAGGCACGAAGTTGACACCATTGATTGGGTGGCTTTCAGTCATCGGTTGGCCGCTTTCTGCCATCGAGGACATACAAGCTCTCCAACTTGGTCCCATACATTGCAAACCGCCGTGCATCCTGCTCGTCGTCCCACGGTGCGAGAACGTCCTGGAGCTCTGGTACTGCCTGAATGGCCTCTGCCCGTACTTGCTTGGCATAAGACAGCTCGTAGCGTGCCAGAAAATGAAACGAGACCAGATCAGACGGGTTATCCGTCCCGGATCGGAGTTCGTGAAGCGTTTCCAGACGCGCTTGTTCATCCGCCAATCGTTCCTCGATCGTGGGTGGTATCGAAATCCTACGTGAAGGTGAAGGGGACCATGCCAATGCAAGCCAGGTACTTGTGAGATCAGCCATCGCAAAGGGGATAAATGAGATCAAGGCACCGATGAATGCGAGTGATGTGTTGTGGGCGTATAACACTTGTCGATAGAGGGAAGGGACACGAGCAGGTTGGACGCGAGACCGATCAGTGAGACACGTGAGCAACCGTTTCTGTGAATATGTACGGTCAGGTATAGTTGGTTCAAGTACCCGGAGGTACGGCACGTTCGGATAATACCCTGTTCCGAGCAAGACATAGTCGACGTCATCAATGATCCTGTCTTGGAGATGAACCATAATCTTCGCATCCGTGGTCTGACTGTACCGCACCACGGGCCCAACATCCAGGATGCGCTCGTCAGGGAGGGACGGGAATATCGATACGCGACGCGTAGAACGGTACACCGGAAGCTGCGCGACTGGTGCAAGTTGCGCTGCCATCTCGTTTGCCGAATTGGCGTTACCAATCACGACGACACGCTGCAGGTAGAAGGGAAGAAGGGATCAACACAAAAGATGCACGTGCACCCGCCAACGAGACGCAGATCGTACCATGCCCTCATACCCACTCGGTCCCCTCCACGTCTTTGCATGTCGGACTCGCCTCGTCTGCTTGACACCATCTAAACCCTCGACTTCGGGGTAATGCGCATTGTCGTACCATACCGTCGTGACAACGACCGCGTCCCAATGTTCTTCCCTCCGGATGCCTTCCCCACCTTTACTCCAATCGGTGATAACAACACACCATCCTCCACCTTCCTCTACCGGGACCTCGGCGGCGTCGACCACCTCATGATGGAGCCTGATTTTCCCACGTTCAAACAGCGGACGTGCAAACGTGGCGAGATAATCGTATGTCTCGTGCAGCGTGGGGAACGGTTGATCCTCTCTTGGCGGTGTAGGGAACGGATTCCCAGAGAATGACAGAAACTCAGGGATCACGTTGCCAATCAGGCCCGGGTACGCTGGCGAAGACCAACGACGTTGATGGGATCGATCCCCGAGATCGTGTACCTGTTCGTTCAGAGTTACTTCTGTCTGAGAACTCGGGGGGTGATACCTTGCATGCCATGATCGTGGTTGGCGATGCACATACGGTGGATCAGCAACATGATAAGACACTCACCAGATACCTCCGATGTTGTTTCGTCGCTCCACAAGCTGTACGTCATCAAACTGGGCCCGTTCCAAGAGGTTTCGTAGCGTCACAAGGCCACAAGGACCTCCACCGATGACGAGGATACGCATATGGTGATAAAAAGAACGGAAATGCTGCTCGGATACTTCTTGTAATCCCAGTCCAAACGATAATGTCACGTTAGCGAGTTGAGCAAGTCAACCGATTCGGATTGTATCTGGGTTTGTGACCTATTCACCGGAATATTATCTAGCCGCCAGTTTCCTCGCAATACAATAACTTGAATGGCCACAAGGTCAGCTACTGATGGAATGCCTGTATCTTGCGTTTGTTGCTCGACTCCTCCTTCGCACTAGTGGGAGATACTTGGGCACTGCGAGTCATACCGAACCATATCAATGTCAGACATCTATCGAGTTAAATAAATTAGTACATCATACATACAAAGACCAACAGCCTAGCTCATGTAGATCGTGCGTTGCGTCCAACAAGAACTCAACTACCAAATAATCCAAACGTTTTCAATGCTTGTGGCCACTTCTTTGGACTTATGCTCCCTTCCCAACTCCTCTCCCTCTCATCTTTGGACAAATGAAAAGTGCCTGGTATGTTCGGCTCTGAGTCGTCGCTCGCCGCGGACTGAGGACTGTCCGCGCGCTCAACCGACGGATTGACGTCAAACACCGGCCCTGTTATCGTCCTCTTCGTCTCTGACTTAGCCAGCTGGCCTGAACTCGGTTCCGCCTGGCTCAACGTGTGCGCACCCACCGACTTGTCTCCTTCTGCCCCATCCTTCACGCAGGCCTCACTAGCACCCGTCAAGGAATCATCCGCAGAGGAACCCACCATCTCACCCTTGTCCGCTGTCTCGTCCGGCTCTTCGGGGCCCGTGACCTTGAGATTGATGCCCCCAAGGTCTGAGCTCCCGAGACTGAGCTTCGTGAACGACTCTGACGCGTCGCTTAGAGTCCCGTCCTCGTGAGAGGGTGCGTCGCTGCTGACAACTTCGACCTCGGAGTGGATGTGGTCCCTGCCCCATCCACCACTGCCCGAGGTAGAAGCGCTCGATGACCTAGAATGCTTGCCAAAGCGGTGTATGGCGCGTGCGGAGGCGATAGCAGAGCGCCACCGCTTCTTGGCATCAAAGTGTTCGCGCAAGCCGATAGCGACGTCGTGCTCCGTCGATGCCTCGTGTGCTTGCAGCCACTGGACATGTCCCAAATCAACGGGTCAAGTTATACTTCCGCAAATCGAAGAGACGATAACTTACGTGATTATCATAGGCTTGCTGTGCCGTCGGTCGTTGCGCTGGATTTGAGTTGAGCAGGAGCTTAATGAACATTTTGGCTGTTGCACTTGGTTAAATTACCCAACGAAGTGGATCAAAAAGGCGTACCCTCATCAGATATCTTGCTCCAATAGCGCTCATGAAATTCGATCCTAGCCTCCGTAGTCTCGCGAACCATTTCTTTCGTATCTTCTGCTCTGAATGGCGAATACCCACACAACAGGACATAAGTAATAATGCTGCATGATACCCGCGATGTCAACAACAATATTGAGTGGGTCGTGTGACGTTATGCTTACCCTGTCGACCATACGTCAACTGCCTTGCTATGCCCTGCCTTGTTCAGAACCTCGGGTGCGACATAGCCGAAACTGCCTGCAAGGGAATGCAACTGTTCTTCGGGGGAGTGCAGGTGTTTGGCACTGTTAATTCATCCTGAGAGCGACGCCCAAATAGAGAGGGAGATATAGACAAACATTCCGAAATCGGCGATAACGATATCACTGTGCGGGTCCTTTGTTCGGTAGAGAATGTTTTCGGGCCTATGATGTCCATGTTGTACAAAAGTAACGAGGAGCCCAATGAGGTACTTACTTCAGATCACGATGAACTATGTCGTGCTCGTGTAGATATTTCACTCCTGACAATATGGACCTATTATGCGGTGTCAGGGCATGCGGCTATGGCACAAATCCGCGCCGACAAGACGAACCGAATCACAGACACGGCGTCTTTCTCTGTAAACTTCCCTCTTTGTAGTATCCGCTCAAAGAGCTCGCCACCAGTGGCCAGTTCAAACGAGAGATAATATTTACTCCTCGATTCGAACCAATCGTAGAATTTCACCTACAAACAAGGGTATACGTTCCAGTCAGTGTTTTCATAATGAACAAGGAAACAAGGAAGGCAGACAATGTTGGGATGATCAAGACCTTTCAAGACTTCCATCTCGCCCCAGACGGCTTCTTCGTTTCCCTTGACCTTCTTCTTCGCGATTACCTTGAGTGCGACTTCTTTGGTGGCCACAGCGCGCAGATTCGGTGAAGAGAAGCCTGAGGTGCGATGATGCAAGGCTACACTAAAAAGGGGAATCATCGAATGACCGTGAGGTGGTTCCACGGGGCTCGGGCTACCCGATGATGCGGGTGCACCCTGCCGCGCAATGTCGACTTGGTCAGGTGTGATATGCCATGTTGCTTTCTATCGCGTACGACCATGTAGAGGGAGATTGAAAATAAAGAAAAGTCAGCTTTCAGATCTAAAGATCAAGGCCGAACAACACCCCTTCATAGCCATGGCGAGAACTCCACTGGCAGTACCAACGACACTTTCGGGGGGTTGGGCGTAATGGCAATAACTCACCACTACTTTTCCAAAGGTACCTGTTCCGAGCACCTCGTGCACTTCATAGAGCTGTTTCTTGACAAAGCTGGGCGGCTGGGGTAAGAGAACATCTTTCAACGACAGGTGCTTCATTGTCAGAAATACCCCAGGCCCTGGCGACGGTTCAAATGATATTGTCCTGCGTGGATACGGATCCCTCGAGTTTCAAAGAAAAAAAAAAAGGACAGGATGATAGTCAAGACACGAACTGGGTTCAAGCTGCTGGTGCGTAGGATGTGGAGTAGGATGAAAACAGATTCGTTATTACACAGCAAGTTGTTTATAGCACCGCGGCTGAATGATGTCTCATCATATCAATAGGCAGATAACAGCAACCGAAAAAAGACGTAGATCAGTTCGTGACGAGTCAATCTACTTCAAAATAAGAGGATCAAGGGCAAGATTACTATCGATACAGAGGCAAGAATTATTATAATTATTTCGGGATGAAAATCATTCAACATCAAGCCAAGTGCATCAAGCCAAAGGTCAATCCGGCCAACCCCATCAGCTTCCAGTCATTGGATCTCCCTTTGGCCTCTGATGTTGTCGGAGAAGGGCTAGGAGTCGCGGTACCTGTCTCACCCAGACTGCTACTATGAGCCGTGACAGACGTCGGAGACGGATAGCTACTGAAATAGGCTGAGTGTCCGTCAAAGGGCCTATCATGGTTGTATCACTTACACTGAGCTGGCAATCACAGGAATTCCATTAGTGTCGAGCATGACGCCATTAACGATGTGGATGACACCGTTCGATATCAAAACATTCGGTTGCACGATCTCGACAGCATTGGATCCTCCAACGGAAACATAAAGGCCCGTGGAGTTGGAAGAGAAGGCATACTTCTGATCAGCTGTTGATACATAAGTGGTCTTGTTCCCTAGATCGGTTGAGTAGAGTGTTGTTCCATTGATGACCTATTTAACGCACATCACTTAACCATCCAATAGCCGAGCGAAAGTGATAACGAACGTGATTGGAAAGAACATTTTCGAATGCTGTTGTGTTCCCCGAAATGCTGGAAAGAGAACCCTGCGCAGCTTGTACACCTTCATTATTTGGCGCAAACACAGTAATACCGTGGGCCGATGCTAATACGTCGAGAAGCGAGGTGTTGGTTTTTGAACTTGTGTTCACGAAAGTGGTAGACTGCAAGATGCCCGCAACAGTCGTAAGATCATATGATGCGTTGTTCATAACGGTAGAAATGTTAGGCGGGGGGATCAGCACAGAATTAACAGCTAGAATGGCAGAGTCGTTATATGTTGTAACATTGACAACCGAGACATTTGTCCTAAAATATGCAAAATAAGAAAGAACGGAAAAAGAGAAAACAAGAATCACCCTTGATTTTGAACGAAAAACGATCTACTATCATTCTTGGACCATATCAGAACCTGGGACTCGTTCCCTTCGAGCTGAACGAGAGACGGGTCGTTGAGAAGAGTGCGCCCAATCGTCACGTTGGGGTATGTTTGAGTTTGGTTGACAAAGTTACCTGGGACGATGTGATACGCGAGAAGATCTGCCAAATAGGTCTTGTTGTCGATGTCGGTGGAGTTTACACTTGACCCTAAAACGCTGTAAGAACGATCGCATGAGTTAACGGAAAGACCGCACAGGCTTCATCCGTAGGTGCAAAAATGGTGTTATTTCCTTGAGATAGTTGTACGTATGCGGCTTGACCATTTGGAGAACAGTTCAGATATCCCACCTGATTGGCAAACTCATCGAGACCGGCCACGTTGAGGGCTTGCAGGAGACCACTCAAGGAAGAGTTAGTATTGTGCGCAAGTACGGCGGGGATGGAGGTCAACGCTGCGAGGGATAGAAACATGGTGGATAATGGTAGAAAGATGGTAGAGGGGTCTGCTTTAGACACTTCTCCGAGCCGCAATGACGCAATGCGCAGCTATTGAGGTCATTAGGAGACCATGTTTATAATATATAATTCTGTGCTGTGCTTGGTCGCTGAATAACGCCTCATTAAAATGTTTCTTGCATAACAAACTGGTACACTTACCTTTGCAAGTGAACTTTAAGGTCTCGGTGGTGACATCGACCTACGTTCAAGCTCCAGTAGATTTAACGGACAATTTACGCTCAACTTTGCCAACAAAGACTTGGTCGAACTTCGGCTAATAGTAAGCGCAGATCCCGCGAACGTTCGGCAACTACCGAAGTAGGTTTGTGGGTGGGCAGTCGATTTTGCTTGAGTCCTAGTCACACACCCAACGCTTGCCTCCGACCAACTTCGTATACTTAATCCATGGCACGCCGCGTACCTCCTCAAAACGCAGCCATCTTTGGCGCACCACCACGACGCGTTGTCGCCAACCCAAACGAGTCCACGTTTAGCAGGTTTATCTGGGATGAAATATTTGCTCCGGAAAAGTTGATGGGGAACATCAGTATTATCGCGGCAGCTGGTATTTTCATGACCGGAGTGTTCGCGGCTAGAACATGGGGAGACTTGCTGGTACCTGCATAACTGGAGACCCAGCGTGTGCAGCCAGGTATCTCCGTCGTCGTCATATGTGAGTGTCATGTTCCATCAATCGAAACATTTTCTCACACTGTTGCATGATAGGCATCACCTGTGCTTTCATATTCCTGTTACGTGCTGTCACATTCCCCTACTCAGACCAAAAAAAAGTCATGTCTGCGCCGTAATGTTGTTCTCAGTCATAGAGACTACAAACGCTAATTTATGATACCATCGCGTCGTGCCACATGAACTTCGGGCAGCTCCAACTCAGCAGTCATTATTGTTCGAAAAAAAAAAACATAAATAGTATCAAAACTATATTTTCTCTCCCATTTGTGGTCAAAGAGAAATGCTTGGAGCTCGGGGAATTTTTCGCCCAGCTCCCTCGTCTACTGCCGGATGGACGGCACTGTTCCGGCACTCACCTGACGCCGGTAACTCGCGAATATTCAGTTGTGCTGTGCCGATTGAATTGCTTATGCATCATGGGTACATCAAGAATCGGAGTCGGGTATAAGGTTTGCTCGTATGTCTGTTATTTCCAGCCTCAAACCTTGTTCCAGGGGGTTCACACTACTGGCGCCGAATACGCCTTGGACCATGGGTCGCAACCGTGCGGTGCGTGTTACAGGCGTCATCTTGGGAGCCTCCCGATAGAAAATTCGCAACTGCCTGTCAGCCGATCTCACGGTTGGGAAACTTTCAAACTAACTATTCCAATTTTGCTGCTCTCCGCCTGTTAAATCGGAGAAATCGGCGGTTTGCAAACAATAATTTTAATTGTCTACATACAGAAAGCCCCCACGATGATTGGTGCCTTTTTTTTTGTACCCTCGTGACCCCGCTGACTCGGCAGAGGTGCCACAGACTTTTCAATCCCCAATTCAAACCTCTGAGACTCACGGAAATGCCCGCGGGGTGTCAGTGGCTACGGCCTTCTTTGCCCCCCCCCACCAGCGCCTACCTTGTTCCAACTTGCCAACGCCCCAACCCATTGTCTGCATACTTGAGACTTGTGTAACCATCATGGTCCAAGGAGCGTACATACCTCTGCTCGTCGTATACTGACAACCTTGTGTTGCTAAGTAGATATCCTTGTGGCTCCTTGCGTCCCTCTCACGGTCGTTAGCTCAAAGCAACTACCACGCCTATCGTTTCCTCGGAGCGACGATGGTGGCAGGCATTGCCTCAGAATTCGAACCTTGGTGCTTCATTCACGCATGGAAAATCATCACCGACACCGGCGGAACCGGAGTCTTCGGCGTTCCCTCCCCCCAAAAAAAAACCTGGCTGTATCAAGGTCGTTACCATAAAGGCTCGCCTCATGTTTGATCTTGAACACCTGGAGATTTTCAGTGCCGTGGCGCTGCCCGCGGTGGGGTAACAGCACCTTCCAGGCTGTTCGACCACGGATCCTAAGCTATACATAACTTTCCATAACTTTCGAGCAGGTGGTGAGCTCCAGGGAACAGACCAGGGGACCCTGGCGCACGTAATGGTGAGTAACGCAATCATCCAAAGTACGTCTTCTCAGGTGATCGGAAGACAACTAGGTGGCGTAGTTACTGCACTACCCGGTCTCGCCGCAGGGTAGCCAAGAATACATGCGCACACCCGATCTCCAGCACATATACCTTTAAACAAAAGACATCCACGAGGACGACATTGAACGGTGAATTGCCCACCGTATACGCCGACGTTTATGGCGGTATCGGTAGGGCATGACTTGGCCCGAGCCTGAAATTGGTTTTACAGACGTGCTGCGACTCTGTTTCCCCTTGCCGCGAAACTGACCCTTCCCCCAGCCGTGGACTTTGCCGGACATACATACCATCGATAAATTTTGGTTCCACCAGGGTCGTTTTTTTTTTCTTCGTCGATTTCTGATTTTCCTTTTTATGTCCTGGTCGGAGGATCATTACCATCCATCCGGAGTACAAGGCCCTAGAGCCTAGAGGGTCCTCGGCGATTGCCACGCGCAGCAGCGGAACGTTCCGCTTGACCTCGTGTCGCCAGCCCATTTGGTTGGACTAGGTCGTCCTCTGGGTCCAGAGACTCCACACTTGCCCTTGCAACCCACTCGTGATCCCGCTTCACATGATCGCGCATTACACACCCAGCTGTCGTGTTTTCATTTCGAATCAACGTGAAGCGAAAGAAGCACACCACGGGGACCCAGGTCTCGAACTTGGATCAAAACAGGCGATAGAGTGGACGTGGGGATGACGCGTGTCTCTGCTCCTCGTCATCCATGGAGTAAGGGATGCCGAGCAGTCCGAGCAATTTCAATGTTACCATTCCAGCCCTGATTGTCGTTCGTGCTCATCTAATTCTACGGGCTGATCGACGCGTTGTTAGGAAGGTCAGCTCATGATCGAAGTGAAGAAAAAAAAAGCCAGCTCCGTCAACCCCGCACTACGACAAGCGTCCAAATCACGGCAAGATTATCGAGTTGGCTCAACTAAAATACATAACTGTGTGGGAGACATGGGAGTAAATCGACGACGATAGGGATGCGACAGTGATGTAACAATAGCAATTGGAGAGACAAATGAAAACCAGAAAGCAGATACATGAAAATTGCCGAGTGAGGACCAGAGTGACAGAATATTGTCCTGTGCCCAAAAAAATCTATTTGACAATGTCCTGCTTCGAGTTCTAATGTTTCATCTCGCCCTCGACCAGTAACGCATCTGCGAAGAGTCACCCCCTGATCCAGCGGGAGGTGGTGGGCTGGTCGATTGTACCTGAGGGTAAGAAGGCATGGGTTGACCGGAAGAGTGGGTAAGGGGAACGGTTCTCGCTTGTGGCTGGTACGATTCAATAGCAGAAGACGATCCGGAACTGTACGCTGGTTGCAGGGATGGATATGATCGCCCTGAAACCGGGTTTCCTGTAATAGCTGCGACAGCACCATAGTGCTGGGACGGTGCGGAAATAGGTTGAACAGATGATGGGAAGCCTTCCTGAGCACTGCTCTGAGACGGATAGAATGGTGAAGTGAGCGTTGGGAAGCTGAAGCTAGCCGTTGGTGCCCCCGAGGAGCTAGATAAAGTAATGGCTTCTGATGCGCCTGTATTGACCCAGCCATGCGATGGCACAGGCTGAGGATACCCACGGTGTCTGTCATTGGAGCCTAGGTCTTGGCTGTTCTGCGACCATGCCTGCATCTGCACCCGGCCTTGATCGTCCCTTGCGCTAGACCAAACCTCACCAGCAGAACGCGACTCCGGGAAACTATAGGACGACGACTGTGTATGGTGTTGCTGTTGCGCCGGCAAGTATGGATGATAATAGTTTGCGCTATGCTCGGATCCACGAGCGACGGATGAGATGGATGATGCTACACCGGTGTCGGGCGTCACACGACCTGGGCGCGACATATACGAGACTCGCGTGTCGCCAAGGGGACGGTAGGGCACATCTGGCGGCTGGTAACTGGAGGCTCGGGACTGGTTAGCTGAGAAAGTTCCGCTCGAAGGATCCGCGGGCAAGCTGGCAAAACGGGCCTCTTGCCCACTGAAACGAGGATCCTCCGTGTCAGCCACGTCGACGGGGGACACGTCACTGTAATCAGCGCTCCCAGGGTAGTCTTCGACAAGGTCTGAGCCAGAGGCATAATCTGCGGAGAGACCGGGAGCAGGATCCGGTTTACGACGTTTGCGACTGTTGTTTGGCCGCCTCTTGTACACATAATCGGGGTACTTTTGATTGAAATTGTCTTTGAGGGTCTTGGCTTGATCGAGGTAGAACTGTTTCTCGGACTAGACGATCCGAAAGGTGGCGATTAGGTGAATAATAAATAGATGAGTAGGAGAAAATTCCTGACCAGAGTCATCCCGTTCCATTCCCGACTGAGAATCTTGCTCACTTCTCCCGTGCGCATCGACTGGTTCTCTGCGGCAACCTGTGGACGACGTCGGCGAGCGAATATCATGAATGCGTTCATGGGTCGCTTAGGAGTACCATCGGCGTTGAGCGTCTGCGAGGTCAAAGCAGCATTGGAATCATCTGCAAAGAGGTGAAGAAACGTTGACATAACAAAGAAAAATAATGCACGTACCATCGAAACCAGGTTCCATTTTTTGTTGTTCAGGATACTGTAGATAACCGCCGTCGTCTTCTGAGCCCGAAGGGGAGCCGTGGTCATGGATTGTCCCGGAAAGTTGCGCTACAGCATGCTGTTGCCCATGGCGGTCTGGGTTATAGCTGTGCATGTTGACGAAAGTGCAAGACGCGCGGGGGGACTCGAGGAGAGCGGGTGATATATATCAAGCTCGACGGAGAAGGACTGGGTCGACTTCTGTGAAGGTCAATGATCGGCAGAGAAACTCCAGTTGGATAACAAACTGAACGGGCTGGGCGGAATAACTCTTGGCTAGGAGCCAGAGTTTTCTAGGGAGAGTGTGTGTTGGGGCGCGGTAGCAAATAAAAGCATGGCAGATAGACGAAAACCAACTGGAGAATTAAGTCTGATAATACACGCAGAGTGAACCTTGGTTCTTGGATTCGCGGAGATCGTGGGTTCGGCTATGGCACCGCTTGGGTCACGATTGAAACTGAGCGCCCACAGGAACAACTTCTTCACGCAGAGCACAGACACTCAACCTTCTCCGGCCTCGAGGAATCTCCAAGGACAGGCCATATTTCCCGGTTGTTCAGGCCTAATCTTGGATCGTATGCCGTTTCTTATTTACGCCAGTGCGATCTTGCATCCCTGTTTAGGCTAGTGCTCTAGGAAAGGCCCTTTTTCCAGGCGCTCAAGACCCCCGAAATTACACGACGCGTGTTGCAGAGACTTGACCAAGGAAGGCTATACTCACGGTGAAGGCCGACGTGGTGCCAAGTCTCAGTTTGGAGACGCGTGCATTTTATGAGGCTATACGTGTGCCCGGGATCGGGACCCCATGCAGGCTGCTGCGAATAAATTTTTTAACTTTGTAAACGTGCTTGTAGTCAAGTCAAAGTTTACCACATGACGGCACTAGTTTCGTTCCCCGGCGGGTAGATTCAACTTACCCGCGGTGGAGATCCTTGGGTGATCAAGGTAGTGGTGCTCACCAACAATCGTGATCTTGAATCAACCCTCGTGTCGAGCAAAATTTGCGGTTGACTAACGATATTGGCCCGCCCCGTCGAGCAGGCGATGCCACTTATGCCAGGATGCACTACGAACGCTGGAGTATCGCATTGTTCAGTGATTTCCGAGTCGAGTCGGAAAGTTCCGACATGAGTGGACGAGGCTGCACTGCGACCTTCTCTCTTGTCGTCCAAGGGGCGACAATTACATTTCACCGATGTGCTAGTCTTGGTCTAAACTATCAAAAAAGCCCACTCAGGGTGCACCCCAAAATGTATAAAGTTTCGCTCGCAGGGATATTTTATTATGTATCCTTTGTTGCTGCATTATTTATTTTTTTCTCTGCTCCCGATCAAAGGGATCACTCGCGGCTCGCAGCCTGGCTGGCTACGGTCAGGATAACGTTTCTAGCCAGACCGCGTACCATCATGCACAGATCCGACAGCATCATGGACACAACGTTACAGACGACCCGGGCGTGTGGAGCTTTCTGCACCTCCGACCAATTTCTCCGCTTCCCGTTCTCCCTTAACTTCGGAGCCATTCTGTGTTCGATGGGCCAATGAATCGACCTCCATGCACGCTCGAGCCAACAGATCTGGAGGCCAATGCCAGTCATTATAATTTGAAATACCCTAACTTTTCTTCTGACTCGAGTGATCCGCATTGCTCGTGCCCAGCGCGAGCGTCGTAAAACCAGTGGAGCACGCACCATGTGTTCACACTGTGACGTTCAATATCGATGTCACAGTCCTTTAAGCAAACCATGGTTCTGGCCAAGTTGTGATCTGACTATATTACGTATACGCGCAGCAGCTTGACGACCCACCTTAACGCACGAGGACTGGACGATCTCCGGAATCTTGCTCTAATCATTAATAATATCTGCCCGAGCTTCATGAGCATCAAGATAGGTACTAAATTTGCTGATCGTGACGAGGAATGGAACCCACATATCCAAATCGCGGTAACTAGAGGCGCGGGGAAGCTAGATTCCCGAGCGGTGCCGTAATTCGTAGCCATAGAGGATGGAGGTGCAGCAAGGGGCGGTATCACGAGTTCTGTGCTGTGTCACGACTAGGTTCCTTTGCTTCGTTAGCACGATGAAAACCTGCTGTCGAGGGGGTGCTGCCATCATTCTTGCGGTGAAGAGATGACGGGTGCAAGGTCAACGATAACAAAGAAACGTGGAAAGCGCTCCGTCTAACACATTGTTGTGAAATGCGGCATAGTCCGCGGTGACTTGGAGCCTTCTCTCAAAGTTATCTCTTCGAGAAGAGTAGACTCGTCGACGCTGCTAACGTAATCCGTTCCATTCGCCAATTAGTTAGAATTTGCTAGCAGAGGTTAAACTCGGGAGAGATATACTTGACATCTATCCATGTCATCTGCAGAGAAAGAGGCTAACCGCCCTAATAGTGTGTCTCACTAAGTGCCGATTCATAGGACAATGTTCGTCCCTAACCCAAGTATGTTATCGATCTCCGTTCCGAAGAACCGTAAAATGAACCCCTTGGCAAGAGCATGAGGACCAGATTTAAGAGTAATTGGGTAGAAATGGCCAATCCTGGCGAACTCACCATGTGAACGTGGTCTCCTGCATGCGTACATGAAACAGTCCACTCCGCAGGACTGCTTCCGGAAGCCACAGTCGCATGCACCGGGGTACTCGTGGGTTAGAGTGAGTGATGATTTGACATGGTTCGTTCCTACCATGACTCCACTGCACGGCGAGGAGTTTTGAAATTTGAAAATCGCCTCAGCTTTGTATGTTGCGAGTGTAATCAAGCACTGATGGCATATTAAAATACCTGGGGAGGAAGAAAGAAAATTAATGAAATGTCATCATCATGGTCCACCTTCAAGCCTCAGGATATAGCTGGGCTGCAGCACTGCGAGGAGATACGGACTCGGAGAATCCAAGTTATTTACATGACACACGAATGCTTAGTCACTAACTCGCTGGCAAAGTAAGAAGGTTGTCACATTGCAACGTTGTGTCGTCTAGTTCTGATTATTCACAGCCCTCTGCCGTTTTCATTGATGAAGAACACCCATACAGATGCCAGTAAGTTCTCAGAGTGTAATACAGCCTTGTCCGACACCTTCTCATTGCAACCAGACTTTCCAAAAACCGCGGATGGGCGAGTATACCATCTCGGGATAAAATCTGGAGAGGTCACGAATAGGATCGTAAGGTTTTATGCTCATCATCATCATTGCAGAGTATCTTCATATTTCACTCTCGGCTCAGGTCACTGTTGGCTCGTTTTCCCGCGCTGAACACATTGCAGCATACTTTGATACGACTCCCAAGACGTTTTCATTATCCTCAGAACGCGGATTTCTGACGATGACAGGACGCTATCGAGGT
>JBBPJU010000543.1:0-21226 GCA_038088875.1 Austroboletus festivus
ATTGGTTCCCTATTTAGTAGTAGTACAAACATGTACACACATTAGAATAGTATATAAAGCCCAAGATCGCAGAGCTGGCTCCCCAGTTCTGAAGTCTTGGAGTTCTCCTCTAAGCATTCCTCTGAAACCCTGGTGTGACTAGTACATTGTCACTCAAGCTTTATCTTATTGAACCTTGAACACATTGGAGGACACTGCGTGTCGCTTCATTTGTTAGAGTGTTTCAAACACAAGTTCTGGGGAGGAGAAGCAGAGGGAGCTACTTAGGGAATGGAACCATAGGGGAAACTAGTCCCTGGATGGTGGAATGTCCAAGCTCCACCAATCTCCTTGGAGGAGACTAAACCCATGCTAGAGTGGCCCACTGATCCCACATGGATGTGATGCATCTATGCCTAAATCTTGCTGTATGCTTCTCTTCATTTCCAATATCTCTCTTATTATGACCATTTTATCACAAACTTTATTTCTTTACAATCGCACCCTTACACTGGTGCGATCATACTTTCCTCCACCCATGCTTATCTATGTAAACCCTTTGTGCCAAGGACAGTCTCCCACCTACCTATGATCATCTCTTATGGTTATAGTCATTTCCCCTGATCACTATAAATACGACTGCCTGGTACAGTAGTTTTCCTAACTAGATCTACATTTAATCTATGTGGTATTTGGTTCAATGGTTGCCCCTTAAGTGAAGGTCACCAATCAAAGACTTCTATTCATATCCTGGACCTCTTTCAGTCTTCTGTCTACTGTTAAGTGACAGCTGAACACCAGGGATCTTTTGTGTCTTGGATCTATATCTGTAGATCATATCACAAAAGATCTAGTTGAACTTTGTTTACTCCTTATTCTATCAAGAAGAGTCTAGTGGGCCTCAATCCCCACTAGGGAAGATCCATCAATATTTACTCCACTGCTGACCTCCTATCAGAGGAAGAAGAGAATCAAAATGTCGATAACTCCTACTGAAACCTCCCCATCCCTGATTCGTCTCAAAGACTTCAAATTGGAGGAAGCTCTATGCCTCCTAGCCATTATCACAACCTCCAACCCCATATAACCAGAACCTATTATTGCCCTTCTCAAAGCCTACCCGCACCTCCGGCCCTTAGCATAAAAACTGCTATAGCCAACAGGAATCCAACTCCTGTCCCACCTAATATAGCTATGTCTTAACCAACACCAGAGGACTTTAACCTAGGCATAGATCCACCCGCTATGTTTAGAGCAAAGACCGAGAAGAGAGCTGGACTACCAACAGATTTCTCTGGAGAAGGAGAGGATGCTACATGGTGGATCATGACCATGAGCAACTACTTTAATATGAACGATAATATCTATATATATAACCAGAACAAAATCAATACTGCCCTGAATAAGATGAGCAAGGGGAGAGGAAAGATGTTCTTAGAAGTATACTATAATCAGTGAGAAGAAGGAGTAATCCCAAACATCCAAAGTTGGAAAACATTCAAAGAAAAGTTCCTTGAAGCATTCTCATCCAAGAAGGTCCATCTGGACCATAGGAGAAAGTTAGGTGCTCTTAAACAGAAGAATAAAGAGTCCTTCCCTACAACAAAAGGGTTGCAGAAATATATGCAGGACTTTCAGCTCTACACCAGAAAAGCAAAGCTTACAGATGATGCTGCTCTGATGGAGTGGTTTATCAGGGGTTTCAATCCCTTAATTGCAGAAAAAGTTATAGGAATAAAGGAGCCAAAAATCCTTAAAGACTGGATCAAGGCCAGTCACAAACAAATAAGGCAGATAGAAAGGGTCTGAGACCTGAAAGGGAATTGGTTCAAAGCCCAACCAATGGCACATGACCCAAATGCCATGAATGAAGATGTCATTAAATTATCTCCATTCAATCAGGTTAAACACGTAAAGGAAAATCACTGCTTTATTTATCACAAAGTAGGGTGCTCCACAAGGAATCATCCACAATCAGGCACATCTTCCCACCCCACTGGCAAGTGCCAAAAGAGGGAACAAACCAAAGAGATCTCCAATACCACCCCTAGTCCATTGACAATCACCAATTACATTAAGGTTCTTGGAGATAAAGATGTCAAAGAAGAAAACATAATCAAAGTCCTAAAAGAGATCTACGAGGAATCCATTTACCAAGGGGAAGAGGAAACCATTGCCAAAATAAGCACAGAAGAACTATGGGCTCGAGTAGAGAGGGCTAAGGGTTTTGATGAGGAGAGCTCAGTCAGTGTGTCTCTCTCCTAAGATCTGGAATGTACAATCTGTAAAATGAGAATCAATCACCATCCCTATTCAAGTACTTCCAGGAACCACTGAGATCAAAGCCCTAGTCAACAGTGGAGCAACGAAATGCTTCATTAACGAATCTATTGCCTGAAAACTACAACTCCCCCTCACAAAGCTAAAAATCAAATGTGTAGCCATTAACATGGATGGCACTACCAACCAAGAAGGAGACATCACCCACAAAACCACCATTACCACTTCCATCAGAGGAAGAAGGGAAACACGAGACTATCTGGTGATTAGGAGTGGTAAAACCAACATGATACTTGAGATGAGTTGGTTAGCGAGCCACAATCCCATGATAGACTGGGTCCAATGAGAGCTAAAAGAAGGGAAAAGGGGGGCAGACACAGAGGAGCAAAGGTACTTGATAAAGTACCTAACCACCAACCTAGCCAAAGAACCAAATGAGGAGGTCCTCATCCGATGCTGTACCAGAGAAGAAGAAATCCACAAAGTGACCATCTCCACCAAACTTACCAAGAAAAAAGTGAAAGAGAAGATCACCTTACCAGAGAAATTTCAACAATATCACAAGGTTTTCTCAGAAAAAGCCACTACTACCCTACCCCCAAAACAAGCTTATGATCACCACATTAATCTCCTCCTATTCTTTATGCCCAAAAGAGCAAAAAACTACCTCCTTAACCTAGAGCAAATGGAAGCCTGCAGAAAGTTTATTGAAGAACACCTTGTGAGTGGAAAAATCCAACACTCCAAATCACCCCAAGCCTTCCCATTTTTCTTTGTTGATAAGAAAGACAGGAAATTCTGACCATGCCAAGACTATAGGTATCTGAATGAGCATATGGTCAAAAATGCTTATCCATTATTCCTGATTGGAGATCTAATCAACAAACTGAGGGGATCTAAGATCTTTACCAAGATGGATGTACGATGGGGATACAATAATGTATGGATTGTATCTGAGGATCAATGGAAAGCCACCTTTATCACACCTATGGGACTGTTCGAATCAATAGTGATGTTCTTTGGGCTCTGCAATTCACCAGCCACCTTCCAAGCCCTAATGGACAACCTCTTCGCTAACTACCTAGCCAAAGGATGGCTAATAATATACATGGACAACCTCCTCATCCACTCTCCTGATCAGAAAACCTATGACAACAGAATCCAGAAGGTTTTGGAGAGAATGGCAGAACACAAATGATACCTCAAATTGGAAAAATGCTTTTTTGATACACCCACTACCAAATACCTGGGAATGATTATTTCAGAAGGACGAACAGAGATGAACCCAATAAAGCTGAAAGCTATCAAGGAATGGAATCCCCCCACTTCTGTAAAAGGAGTCCGCTCCTTCTTGGGATTCTGTAACTTCTACTGGAAGTTTATAGAGGGATTCTCCATTAAGGCAAGACCACTCATTGAACTTACCAAGAAAGAGATCAAATGGCAATGGGGGGACCCACAAGAAAAAGCCTTCCAGGAACTATAGAAGTAATTCTTTAAACAACCTATACTCTCTATCCCAAACCCAAAATAACCATTCTTCGTCATGACAGATGCCTCCCTGGTAGAGACTGGGGGGGTATTAATGCAGAAAGATGCCAATGGAGATCTCCACCTCTGTGCATACAGATCCAGCACCTTATCCCCTGTGGAGCAGAATTATGACATCTATGACAAGGAATTACTTGGAGTCATCCATGTCCTGGATGACTGGAGACACTACCTTACCGGGACCAACCATCCAGTAACCCTCCTCACAGACCACAAAAATCTCCTCTACTTCAAGGAGGCAAGGAAACTCTTCAGACAGCATGCCTGATGGCAATTATTCCTCCAGGAGTATGACCTTATCCTCCACCACCTTCCTGGAATCCAAATGGGGCCAGCCAATGCCCTATCTTGATTGCCAAACCCAAATTTAGCTGATGACAACATGGAACTCCAGCTTCTCCCAGAGGGGTTATTTGTCAATCAGATAGATCTGACCCTGAAAGATAAGATAAGAACATCCTCAGAAAAAGATCTGCTGGTGCTAGAGGCACTCCAACATCTGTACAAAGAAAACCATATCCCAGACAAATCCCATCTGTCTGATTGGTCCTACAAGGAAGGCCACCTCTACTTCAAACATTGGCTCTACATCCCTCTGAAAGCTCGAAAGGACCTCATTCATGCCATCCACTCCTCTGCTGCTGGAGGACACAGCGGCCAACACTATACTATCCAACTCCTGCCCAGAGACTACTGGTGGTTCAGACTTTCCATGTTTGTTAGAAATTATATCGCTGAATGCCCAATCTGTCAACAAAATAAAAATATCAATAACCCAGTGCATCCACCCCTGATCCCTATTCCAGCCACCAGCCTCCATCCATTCCATACCATCTCCATGGACATGATCACTGATCTTCTGCCTTCCTAAAATGCAGACTCTATATTGGTCGTGGTGGACCATGGCCTTAGCTGGGGGGCAATTTTCATTCCTACCACTAAAATGGTGGACATGGCAGGGGTGGCAACCCTCTTTTTCAAACACATATTCTCCCACTTTGGACTACATTCCAAAGTGATCTCTGACAGAGGACCTCAATTCGCATCTGCCTTCACCAAAGAGCTAGCCTGACTATTGGAATATGATGTAGCTCTATCAACCACCTACCATCCACAAACCAATGAAGAGATGGAAAGAGTAAATCAGGAGTTAGAAACCTACCTACAGATATTTTGCCAAGGACAACAGGATCAATAGAGTGAACTACTCCCGATGGCAGAATTTAATCACAATACTTCTGTTCACTCTGCCACCAAACAAACTCCTTTCCACCTCATGATGGGATATAAACCCAGAGCTTATCCACCCATGGGAAAGATCCCAAATCCAACTTTGAAAAAACATCTAAGACTCCTGAATGAGGCCAGGGATGAAGCACTGGCAGTAATCACCAACGCCCAGCTATTCTCCTATGCTTTTCCAAAGTTCAAACCTTGGAAGAAAGGCGATAAAGTACGGCTATCCAATAAAAACCTAAAAACCTTCTATCTGTTCAAGAAGCTCAGTCCTAAATAGGAAGGACCCTTTCCCATCACAAAAGTTCTCTTACCTGTGATGTATCAATTGGATCTACTCTCAACCTGGAAAATACATAACGTATTCCATGCTTCTCTTTTATCCCCATTTGTCCAAAATGATGAATATGGGATCACTGGAACACCACCTCCACCCAAGATCATAGGTGATGAAGAAGAATATGAGATTGAACATATCATCAACCACAGAGGGTACCCAAGACGCAGGTCCTATTTAGTTCAATGGAAGAGATACTTGACCTCAGAAAATACTTGGAAGCCAGAAAGCAACTTCACCCATGCTGACGAGACTCTAGCAGCATATAAAAGAAAACACAAATTATGATCGATGATAAACAACCCACTACCTGCTATGACTTCTATCAATTCTCCCTAAAAACAAATGAATCCACCAAATACTCTTATCGTTTTTCTCATATCTCTATCTTTATCCCAAAAAAAAAAGGCACTACAATCAACAGCATATATAGACCCATGAGTGCTTTTGCAAAATCAATTATTGCCCCTATCATCATCACTACTAGCCCATCATTTCTCTTCTTCTTATCAACCATTCCCTTCCCTTCCTTATATCACACAGGCACCCTCCTCTTCCCATTTTAATTACCTTACACTTCATCATCCAACTTGGCTTTGAATTGTACGCTGACGATCTTGATCTCACCTCTCATGCTGCCATTTTCATCTCTATTCATGTCCCTCATTCTTGCCCTGGTCAAAGATGTCTTCAATCTCCAGATTCTCCCTCCCTCTTATAGAAGGATCGCATACACTGCCATATTAAATGATCCTCAAGGACTGGCCATATTAGAGGCCAATCTAGAACTGCGAAAACTGTCCTCCATTGTCATCCTCATCAAAACCTACCACAGCTATGTCTCCACAAGGCTCCTCATCAAAGAAAGTGTAATGGCAAACCTTACTGAGGCAATTGCAGAAAATCTCCACATGGTGGATGCTCAAATCCTTGATGCACTCCACTTCTGTAGACTGGGATTTTTTATCAAACACCTCCCCACCTCCACCTTCTTCAGCAAGCTTTATTTCATCTATCTCCAGCTCCCCAGAACTCTGGGATAGTGAGGATTTGTCAATATCAAGCTTGTGGGACAGTTCACCTTTCTTAATGGGTGCAGTTTTCCATTTAAGGCTGAGGCAATTAGATGGCATACTGGAGAATCATGAGATAGCAAGGAACAAGAGAATCTTCTTCCCATCCTGATTCGTATCACCAAACCTCTTACAGATATTAAGGCATCTGAAGTTGTGGAAAGATCTGAAGGGGAAGTCGAAGAAGCCCCACCACAACAGCTTATCCCTCCAACCACTCCATCCCCCCACCCCATACCCAGACACTCTCAGCGACCTAAGCAACCTCTCACCACCAGAATCTCTAGCCACTGAAATGACATCCTAATCTCACCAATTCCAGCTTGAAGCTATCAATGCTATCAGTATGGAAGTTCCCACCATCTCCAATCTTCCTGCCCCCACTACACCTGTCCTTACTGCAGGGAGAATGCCCCAGGCCACCCCCAATATCTCTGCTCCAGTCATGCAGAGAGTGAATCTAACTAGGTGGATGATGGATTGGGATGAGATCAATGAGGTTTATCAACCTTATCGATGGGGTAATGTTATGCACCATGTGGACTACCCACAGAGGGCCACCCCTTTTCCTCATGAAGAGGATAGACCTTGGCTCAATGCCAATATCACTATGGCTGCCTATGAAGGGAGTACTGATGGGCAACACCAGTTCTGGGGAGGAGAAGCAGAGGGAGCTACTTAGGAAGTGGAACCACAGGGGAAACTAGTCCTTGGATGGTGGAATGTTCAAGCTCCACTGATCCCCTTGAAGGAGACTGAACCCATGCCAGAGTGGCCCACTGATTCTGCATGGATGTGATGCATCCATGTCTAGATCTTGCTGTATGCTTTCCTTTATTTCTGATATCTCTCTTATTGTGGCCATTTCATCATGAACTCTATTTCTTTACAATTGCATCCTTATACTGGTGCAATCATACTTTCCTCCATCCATGCTTATCTATGTAAACCCTTTGCTCCAAGGACAGTCCCCCATCTACCTATGATTGCCTCTTATGATTATAGTCATTTCCCCTGATCACTATAAATATGACTGCCTTGTACAGTAGTTTCCCTAACTAGATCTATGTTTAATCTACGTGGTATTTGGTTCAATGGTTGCCCTTTAAGTGAAGGTCACCGATTAAAGACTTCTATTCATATTCCAGACTTCTTTCAGTCTCCTATCTACTATTGAGTGACAGCTGAACACCAGGAATCCTTTATGTCTTGGATCTATACCCGTAGATTGCGTCACACATCCAACGCCTCTGGATATGGAGTAGGAGATCTCCTCCATCATTCCATAATATTACCCTCCTCCTCAGGGTAGAGAGGATGATTCCACTTATCCACTAGCCTATTGAGTCCATTGAGTATTGAGGACCAGTGGGCAGTCAGGGTCAGCATGGCCAGGGGTGACCTCTCAGCAGTGGGGGCAAGTGTAGAATGGACATCTTTAGTAGAGGAGATAGGTCCCACCACATTTGGGGCAGAATTGAGATAGGACAGGGATGGAGAGAGCAGAGCAGCAGTATGGGGGGTGGCCTAAGGTGCATCAGGAACAAAAGATACAGATGGTGTGGGGGCATTCCCAGATGGCAGGATGGGCAAAGTTGCATCATATGCAGTGGAATGCAGTACTGATGTCATTATCCTCAAGAATATTCCTAGAGAGTGGAGGGAGCCTGCAGTGAAGGGTGGGTGGAGAGAAGATCCTTCAAAGAAGGTCGCCTCGAGATATAGAAGGTGAGGAGGTGATGGAGATTGATGGGTCGGTGTTGTGGTAGTATGCTTGTGGGGTGGTATCACCTCTTCCCTCCAATTTGAGTGGATTGGGGAGAAATTCATTGGCAGGGCTACCGGGGTTAGTAGGAACAAAGGGAGGAGAATCCCTTCCATGCACACTTGTTCCCTTGACAGTAAGTCAGGAGAGTAGAGGTGGCACTGGATCAGATCTCTGTTATGCTTGAACCAGGTAGGTCCAAGTGTAGCCCTTAGAGTCAAGGGTTCAGCGTAGAGTATCGTCTAGTAAATACTCAAAGAGTTCAGAGAAGATAGCGTCCACTCAGAGTAGGATGAGGACTAGAGTCAGGAGGACTGAGTGGAAGAGAACACTCAGGAGTCTGACAAGGGACAAGCACAAGAGATGTGATTGTAAGGGAGAACTAGACTAAGGTACATGGCAGCGAGTTGACAGGCTTATATAGTGAGGAGGAATGAGAGGCAGTGTGGAAATACTGCCTTGAATGGAAATGAGGCTGTTCATAGATGAGTTATATAGAACATGACAGAACATCAAAGAATAATCAATGAGTCAGAAGATAAGAGAATGACTCATGATATTAAATGGTAGCTGAGTAATCAGGCCGATTACTAGGCAAGAATGAATAAGCATGAATAAGAGGATATGACTCAGCCTGAAGGCGAATTGAACTTATCCTTGTAGGATTATCCAAGAAGAAATGAAAGGCTAGAGTCGGTACAGCGGTTATGTATAAGATGAGAAAGAAATCGTAACAATCTCTCAGCTCCTCCACAATCTCTACAGAGATGGAGAATAATGTTATGCTTGTACCGGGTAGGTCCAAGCGTAGCCCTTGTATCCCCATTCGAGGAACTGAGGTGATGGGATAGAAGAAGGGCAAAGGTAAGTTCTAGAAGTCGGACAAGGAATGGTGATGGACGGGAGGCCAGGAGACCATCACCAGGACAAAGGGAGGGCGATAAGCATCGCCGTCAGTTTGAGGGAGGCAGAGGATGCTGCCGGTCATAGACAGAGAGATGGCTACAAGGGTAAAGTCAGAGTATAGAATGGCCATCAACAGGTGAGAGAGAAATGGTGATGTGACGAAGGACGAGATGGCCGAGGAACATCACCAGAGTTCAGAACGGAAAGGAGCTTCAGCAAAGTCAAGGTGGAGAAGTATTTGCTGAAGGGTCAAGGGTGTCTTGGAACGACCGTGGGGTGTCAGGCGGACGACATAGAGAGTCTTTGATAAAGGATGAATTCAGAGGAGTAGAGAATACAGGAGGTATCAAGGGATCATGAGCGAGGGGTGATGGGGAATTATGAAGGGAGGTCTAAGATGGGGATCTACTGTACAAGGGGAGCCACTATATGTAGTGATCAGGGAAAGCAGCTGTGTAATACAGGAAAGGGAATAGGGCAGAGGGGACTGATGATGAGTCAGAATGACGAGTCATCAGAATGTCCGAGAATATGGTGGAATATCAAAGAAGTGATGACTCAGCCAGGAAAGTGGAAGGTGATCTAAGATCAGGGGCTGAGTCAGGAGCAACAGATGATGCGGGATAATAATGGGATGGATGAGTCAGAAGGGTCAAGGGTTGAACCAAGATAAGAGATAAGGAATGACTCATCCATGACACATGTACACTGAGTAAGCGGATCAAAGGGATAGTCTGTGACAAGGAGAAATCAGGTAAGCAAGAATAGCAAGGACTAGATGAGTCGGAGAAACGGAGCATATCCGCATAGAATGCAAGTGGACTCATCTAGGAAATGATACAAGTAAGTCCAAGTAAAAGGTGTCAAGGACAAGAGTAGTCCGAATGCTACTCAGCTGTGCCTCAAGGATAAATCATAACAAATAAGCCCTCAGTTTTGAAGGACTTGGGCTCTGATTCTTGGAATGAGGAGGCTAACAAGCTCCCAAATGATGGAGTGGATGGAAATGAGGGGGAGTTGGTTGACCACTCTGTCAAACCCATGGTCATGGAGAGACTGTCCGAGGAGGGTCCTGAGGTAGACCAATTGAGAGGTGAGGATGGGGTGAGTCATGGTTGAGAAGGGGCTGACATGGGAGTTTTCTGAGGGGGAGTTTCTAGTGGAGTGAATATTGGAATACACCTGATATGCATTGATAAGGGATTTAAGTGGGGAAATAAGCAGTGAATGTCACCTGGTGAACAGCCACTCAGCAATGAAAGGAGAAGTGAGAAGATTGTGGTAAAGGTACCCCTGTTTAAGCCTGGGAATGGAGTTAAGGTTATAGGCATCCTTTACAGTAGTGGTGATGGGTGAGACAATTGGCTTGGAAGGGGGAATGCTGAATGGGGTGATAATAAGAGAGAGGGTTTCAGTAGAAGTTCTTGGCATACCAGTGGTAGGAACAGGAGTCGAATTTGCAATAATACCAGTGTTGTCCAATGTGTTCATTTAGGAAATGAATCCTCTTTTCTTTTATTATTTTCTCTTTTCCTTTGTAGATGACAGTCTTCATAGCAGCAGGGATGAATTCAGTGTGCCAGTGGCTGTATTGTTTATCCTGGAAGGTGGGTTGTGTGGGGTAAACCATTACTTGCCTTTTCAAAGGAGTTGGTGGGCCCATTTATAACTGGTCAGGAGTTCATCGGAGTGGGTGAAATTGGCTTCATGTTCCCACATATTCTTGGAATGAGGGTAGCCTTTTCATTTGACCAAATAGGATAAGTTTCATGAAGTCCCTCTGTGGAAAAGGATGTTCTTCAGTTCATACTCCAGTTCCTCTTCCAGGTCCATCTGTCATATCCCAGATCTTACCATGTCTACTCTGGCCCCTTTCTCCCCTTCCTATGCAACTCTGATACTTCTGATGCATACTACACTCCTCTGGATTAACTCTGCTCTGACTGATATGGAACACAGGACATGAAGTCCAATTCTCCATGGGATGTATTGGTCGAAGCAGTGGAGGCATGGTCTGTATTGGACACAGATGGATAGGAGGGCAGTCCGGGCATCGAAGAACTCAGAGGTAAGGATAAGGCACAGGGATAGAACCTGTCACACAAGAACTCTCTCAAGAAATGGTAAACTGTCCACTGTTTCAAGATATAGCTAACTCCACATAGGATTGCATAGAATCTAACTAAGGAAACAAGTACATTATAAGGGCGCTATTTATACTGGATGGGGATAGGGCAGGAGGCTCTATCCTTTCTGAGATGTAGAAAGGTAATCAATCCAGAAAGGGATCGAGAAATGGAAGTGTCTGTAAATGGTTAGAGTCAATGCTGTTATGCACAGCCTATAGAGAAAAGGGAAGGGCTATGCATGGGATCTCTCCCATGATCATGAGAGTGTGCCTAAAAGAGTCTATAGAGGATATATGAGATCTATTGAAGGAATGGAAGATAATACCAAATTCAGCAGATGCTGTATGGAGCAGGTAGGTGAATCTGATAACTAATGTAACTGGGGAGTTAGATCAAATATATTCAAAACAGACAAGGAAGAAATCAAAAGGGGAAACTTCTTCCTTCTCAGAGGAAATCTGCTAAATCCATGTTATCCCACCTGTATCACACTCCATTCCCAGCATCTGGAGGAATGTTCTCCTGATCGGAGGTGGGTGACCAATCCCATACCTCTGTGCTCTCTTCCCAGGCAAGGAGGCTGTTGAAGTCCTCCATTCCATCTTGTGGTTCATTAGAAAAATAAATAGCTGGCCTATCCAGCTCCTTCAGGTAAGGAGTCAGAGGCCGTCTCCATCATTCTGTAACACTGACCTCCCATATCTGACTCCTCTGATGCACTTTTCTTTTCATGCATATATCTGACCTTATGATATGTTTCACCACTTATGATATATATCACCCTTTGTTGCCTCTCACTGCCTCTCTGATTGACAGGTATTACTGACCCTTGCTTGACATATCCCTTGATCTATTCTTTGACATATCTCTGATCCTTTTTCATTTATATCTTAGTTACCCTTAGCTACATTGCCTCCACCACCTCTGTAAACTCTGCTTAGTCATTTGACACCACACTAGTATATAACTCTGTACCTCCAACTGAAATACCTCAGCTGGAATATTAACCTACACTATCCTCTATGTACTCGACTCCTGTCTCACTCTAACTTAGAATTATATATATTCTTATACTCCTTCTCTCTGACTGAGCTGGACAACCTTCATCCCGCTCATCCCCCTTTGCTTTGAGTCTTGATGGCTCTACTCCAATCCTCTCCAACCTTCTCCAACCTCCAGCCATATTCCAACCCCTCTAAAATTTAGGACATCAGGACTAGTGTAAGGGCGCATCACATAAGGTGAAGCCAAGTTCTTTCTGACCACCCATAACTCTGGACCTCCGGAGTTACCATTGAAGTACATCACAGTAGTTTAACACCATTGGGAGATCTGGGGTGATAGGTCTGTACTCTTCAGTTTGTTCAAATGGGAATAGAAGGGAAGCATGGAATATGTTATGGACTCTCCAGTGTTCTGGCAATTTGAGTTTGAAGGAGACATGGTTGATATTTCATAAGACTCTAAAGGGGCCCTCTTGTTTTGAGAGTAGTTTATGTAACTCCCCTTTTGTTTTCAGGTTTTTGGTGGAGAGCCACACTAGGTCTCCTACTTTGTATGGGAAGTATGTTTTTCCTTTTTGCTGTCTATTGTAGTCCTTTTGAGCATGGGCAATTGCAGCAGTAGCCTCTTTCCAGGCTATCTTCCATTGATCGAGGGTGAACTGTACCATGGGGATGAAGGTCTTTATAATAGAGGGAAATCCTCGAGGTTTATATCCATTCATGAGCAGAAATGGCAATTGTTTGGTTACTGAATGAGTGGTGGAATTGTGCATGAATTCTGTGATGAGGAGGAAGTCACTCCAGGAGGTTGGATTCTTGTGGCAAAATATCCAGAGGTATGTCTCAAGTTCCTGGTTGACCCTTTCTGATTCCCCATCCATTTGTGGATGGTAGGCTGAGGATAATTTTGGATTGTATTGGAGTAATCAGCCCATTTCTCAGATGAAAGTGCTATTAAACTGGGATCCTCTGTCAGAGATGATGGAGTTGTATATGCCAAATTGGAAGAACACATGTTTCAAAAATAGGGCTGCTATGCCTTCTGCAGTGACCATTTTTGTAGTTGAGATGAAAATAGCCCCCTTTAAAAGTCCATGGTCAACCACAATCAAGACTGCATCCCACAGAGGGGTCAGGGGAAGATCAGTGATGAAGTCCATGCTGAGGTATTGGAAAGGCCGAGTGGCTGTGGATGAAATAGGGTGGATTGGGGGGGTGCAGGAATGAGTGGTAACCTTATGTTTCTGGCATACCAGGCATCTGGACAGATAATGGTGGAGAAAGTAGGCCATTCCGGGCCACCAATAGTCCCAGGAGATGAAGGTGTATAGGCAAAAGAAACCAGGGTGGCCAGTTGTGTTTATGGTGTGGATGGCATAGACAAGGGGTTGTTGGAACTCCTCATCAATATAGAGGTGGCCCTGGTAGTAGAGTGATTGGTCACAGATTTCCCAATCTGATGGAGACATTTGGGAAAAGGTAGATTTGCCATTCTGGATGCAGAGCAGGGCCTCTAAGGCAGTGAGGTCACAGATGGGGCACTTCAGATGGGCATGAAGTGTGGTGTTGATGGAGCAGATGAAAACATCATCTGGGATTAACTGGATGGGGTCTCAGGATTCATTGGCAATGTCGGGATAAGATAGAAAGTCTGCTGGGGCCATCTGCCTCCTGGGGGTGTGGACCAATTGGAGGTCAAATTCCTGTAAAAAGAGTTGCCATCTAGCATGATGTCAGGACAGGTCGTGGGGCTGTTGGAAGTAGGTAAGGTTTTTATGGTTGGTAAAGATGGTAACCAGGAAAGCCATCCCAGTGAGGTAGTGGTGCCAATCCTTTAGTGCTAGGATGATAGCCAAAAGTTCCCTGTTGTGAATATCATAGTCCTGCTCTGCTGGGGAGAAGGTGGAGGATCTGTAGGCACATGGGTGGAGATCCCCATTGCCATCTTTCTGCATTAGTACTGCTCCAGCAGCTGCTAATGACATGTCTGTCATCAGTCAAAAGAGTTTTCAGAAGTCAGGATAGTGTAATATGGGGATGCAGAGGAAAAGCTTTTTCAGGGCTCAGAATGCATCATCTGCCTTGGGAGACCACTCCCACCTCTTCCCTTTGGTGGTAAGGGCCATGAGGGGTTATGCCAGGTTTAAGAATTTAGGGATAAACTTTCTGTAAAAGTTACAGAACCCGAGAAATGATCATACTTGCTTAACTGTCTTGGGGGCTTTCCAATCCTTGATTGTCTTGAGCTTGACTGGGTTCATAGCTATGCTCCCATCCTTCAACACCATTCCCAGGTATTTGACTTCCGGGGTGTTGAAGGTATACTTTTCTAATTTCAGGTATAGATGGTGTTGCACTAGCTGCACCAACACCTTCTTTGTTCTTTTGTCATGGGTTTTCTGGTCTGCTGAGTGAATGAGGAGATCATCCATATATATTATTAGCCACCCCTTGGCTAGGTAATCTGCAAAGATGTCATCCATTAAGGCTTGGAACATTGCCGGAGAATTGCACAGGCCAAAGAACATTACTGTAGGCTTGAACAGCCCCATGGATATGATAAAGGCTGCCTTCCACTTGTTCTTCAGGTATATCAGAACGTTATTGTATCCCCACTGGATGTTTATCTTGGTAAATATTTTGGGATCTTTCACCTTGTCTATGAGGTCTGTGGTAAGGGGGAGTGGGTAGACATTCTTCACTGTCATCGAGTTTATATAGTGGTAATCCTGACAAGGTCTCAGTTTTCTGTCTTTTTTTTTTACAAAAAAGAAGAGGGATGCTTGTGAGGATGTGGATGGGGTTATTTTCCTGCTTTGGAGGTGCTCAGAGATAAACTCTTTGCATGCTTCAGTCTCCTTGGGGTTGAGTGAGTAGTTTTGGCTCTCAGAGGAGTGAACTCCTTAGTGAGTTCAATCTGGTGGTTGTAATTTTGTGAGGGGGGTAGGTGTTACGCTGGACAAGCATGACATCTAGTCTGATCCTTTATTGCAGTGTGCACTCGATAGTAGCATAAAGACTAGTAGAAATCCAATGGATAAGATTGCTGCAGTGACTCTTTCACACTGAGGAAACTAGACACCACACTTGTGATTGTGTAAATCTAGCTGAGGCTACAAGTACAGATGGCTACTGTATTTATAGTGTAGTACCCATGGGTGCAAAGTCACTACCTCATTAGGCTATTCTGGATATAGGGAAAGGCACTGCAAGATTGAGATCCATAAGTGCTACACCTCACATGAGGCAAAAAAATAAGGTAGTCTGAAGATAAGGGAAATGAAAAGGGGCTAGTGATGCCCAACATACTGGATGAGAGAAATGGAAGATAAAACAATGAGGCCTCCATCAGGAGAGCCAAAATAATGGTACATCAATGAAGAGGTCATTGATAGAAGATCTGAAAGAGATCAATGACCTAAAATGTCCCCAATACTGAGGTGGAAATAGGAACTCAGCTTTTGGATATCTGAGAAAGAAACAAGGGGTTCAATGATCAACTTTCCATCCATTACTCCATCCACTCATCAGCCTGGGGCCAGGCTGGTTCCTCTTCCAAAGGTGGATCCAGTTCATCGACATCATAACCATTCCCCATCCATAACCAACAGATAGTGCAACAGCAGTCCTTCCTATGACTGAGGTAATCCCTGTCAAGGATTGTAACATTACCTCCATCATATGGCTGAAACTCCAATTCATGCCATAGATCTGTCCTTGTTCTCTGACCCTGGAGATCTGGGACATTCCAGGCATCTGTGAGGACTGTGTCCAGAAGCAGTGAGTTGGCAGTGGGGGCAGATGTAGGATCAACAGGACTTGATGGTATGGTCTGTTCCCTTACAGAATCGGCAGTGAAGGCTGGGATAAGGGAGTCTAGGTGCCAACTGTCTGGCTGGGATGGGGGGTTTGGTGAGTCATTCCTGTAGAGAAGGGGGTTTAACTGGGAGAGGGAGTTCATTGGTCCATTCCTCGTCTGTAACCTTGGCAGAAGAAGGTGAGATGGAATGAGGATTCTTTCCACTAGGGCCATGGCACAGGAGTGGGGGGACCTAGTGTTACAGAACGATGGCGGAGGCCCTCTACGCCGTACCCAGAGGAGCTTGATGCTCCGTCTTTTTCTTTTTCTTCAGGACACTTCGAGGACATGAGAGCTGACTTCTCCAGCTCACTAGGCTGGGGAGAGTCCTTAGACCAGTGGAGCGCATCACCTCCATTGCCGGACAACCAGGAGAACGTTCCCCCGGGGAATGAGGAATGGTTTACTTGGGACGCTCAAGAGTTGTACGATTATGTTCGCAGGAGGGAGAACATGTTTTCTTTTTGGTTTGATTAACTTTTATTTATTTTCGCTGATATTTCTCGAGATATTCGATCTATTCCATAGCCGTGTCAGTTACCTCTTCCACCCATACCCACTCCACACTGCATCCGCCGGATTAGGTATTACCTCCCTTACCCCTGATAGATCTCATATCTCCTTTTACGATCCTTTAGGAGACACTCCCATGATTGTGGGAAGACTCCCATGCACTGCCCTTCCCTTTTTATCTATAGGCAGTGTGTGCCGTCAATTACGGTATTTACGACACGATCCCATCCCCGATGAGGATCTGACCAGACGCTTACCATTTTCATTGCCTCTCTTGCGGCAAGCTCCATCCATCCCGAAGGGGAAGTATTACCTAACGCTTCCCAAACCTTATATAAGCGCCCCTGTAGTTTAACCATGCTCCCTAGTTAGATTCTACGCAATCCAACGTGGAGTCTGCTGTACCTTTGAGCGCGGAAGGGTCTTCGCTCATCGAGAGAGTTCTATTGAGACATTGTCTCAATGTCCGCTACATCCTCTACGATCTTGGCACCCGCGCACGGGAGAACATTCTAGCTACCCTTATCCGTCGCTGTCCTCGCCTCAGATACGTCGATCACGTAATCGCCAAGTCCATCAGACTCCGTGTACTGCGTTCCGTATCAAAAGAATCTAACTCCATCACTACCCCCCTCGTTTCCATGAGAAGGGAAGTACTACCGCCAAGATTGCACGCCAACCTGGATCAGATGACGAACACCCCCCTTCCCCCACTTCTGAGTCTATATGAAGGGCCCCTATCCCAGATACACTTCGAGTCCCCCGGAGCAGACCAGCTTTTAGAGCTCCTTCTCTCGCCATCTCCGGTCCCTCACCGAGTGCTCCAGAACTTGCTCGAGGAACACCCCCATCTTCACTTTCTCCTCTCCCACCTAGGATCAGTGGCAGCTCGACCCCTGATCGAGAAGTGGACTATAGCCTATTCTCTTCGAAAGAACCTACTGTCCCCCCACCCGTCCCGACCCCTGCCCCAGAAGGATACACCAGTCCCGACTACTTCGCAGTGCGAGCCAAACGAGAAGTAGAACGGCAAACAACTGGGGGAACGTGGGAAAGCATTCAGAAAACAGTCAGAGAAACTATTCTTCGAGAACGAGCTAGTCGACAAAGAGAGGAAGAAGAAGATGAAATGGCACCAACTGAACTCAAAGCCGCCCTTCCGGCGGATTTCTCTGGAAATAGCGAAGATGCGATCTGGTGGATAGCCGCCATGAGCAATTATTTTGCCGTAAACCCAGAACTATATAAATCCGACCTTGCCAAAGTGGTCACCGCCTTAAATAAGATGCCGAAAGGGAGGGGGAGGGTGTTCGCAGAAGGGCATTTCGCCCTGGACCAAAATCTAGACGACAAAGAGAAAACGTGGGAAAAATTTGTTGAGAAATTCAGCTCTTCCTTCATGTCGAAGGAGGAAGCAGCTGACGCACGCCAAAAACTAGGAATCATTCGCCAGGAGAGAGGGGCGTCTACTATGAAGAGCACCCAGAAGTATATCCAAGACTTCCAACTCCTCGCCGCCAAGGCAGGAATCACCAATGAAGGAGCACTATGCGAATGGTTTGTTAAAGGCTTAAACCAGGATATTGCCAGGAATATCATCCTCTTAAAAGAGCCGACCACTGTCAAGGAGTGGATCGAGAGTGCACAAAAACAGGTTTGACAACTAGAACGGGTAAGAGATTTATCTGGAGGACGATACATCCATGGAGGAAATGGAGGAGGAAGATCGTCAGGAAAGGATCCCAATGCTATGGATGTCGACGCCATTCGACTGTCCCCCACCGAACGAGCCCGAAGAGTCAAAAATGGGCTCTGCTTTATTTGCGGGAAGAAGGGATGTTCCACTTGAAACCACAAGAGACCTGGGTCCGTCCGCGCAACGGAGAAAACCAGGGAGGTCTCAGATGGGGTAACTAAGGACCCACCACGCCCAGATGAGACTGCGGAGTACATACAGAAGGTACTCGATAGCAAGAAAGGGACCAAGGACCAAATCCTCAAAGTCCTTCAGCAGGTGTACGAAGAAGATCAGTATGCCGATGATGAAGAGGAAGATGAAACCGTGGCGAGAATTTCCTTACCAAACAAAGACAAAACAGAGGAGGAACCCATAATTAGGGTAGGCGACAATAAAGGCCTCTCCCATGCCCTGTTGAAGAAAATCGAGAAGGTGAAGGGTTTTTAAAGAGGGGAGTGAAGACGATGTTTCCCTCCTCTAATGTACCGGACAAAGTTGTATTATCACAGGAACAGCGATCAATGACAATCCCCGTCTCAGTTCGAACCCCGTCCGGAATCATCGAAACCCACGCCTTGATCAACAGCGGCGCCACTGGCAATTTCATAAATGCCAAGTATGCCCGGAAATGGAAAATCCCCCTAATTCCTCTTAAAGAACCCCGAAATGCTATCAATGCAGATGGATCCCATAACGTTGGAGGAAGCATCACCCAACGCGGATTCTTGACCATGACCATAGGAGGCAAGACCTGAAGAAGGAGCCTGATGGTGCTTGGTTCTGGCAAAACCCCCATTATACTAGGAATGGCATGGTTAGCCGAGGAAAACCCTACTATTGACTGGGAGAAGCAGGAACTTCTCCTAGACGACAACCTTGACGACGTCACGGAAAGACCACTGAGAGTGGCACAGCGATACCTGGCCCGATATATCGCTGAGGACCTGGACAATCCCTCAGAGGAGGTGATTATACGAGAGTGTTTTGATGAAGAGATTCGCAAAACAATGGTAAGTACCGAGATTGCCAGCAAGCAGGTCCCAGAACACAAAGAATTGCCGAGAGAGTACCAAGAGTATCGGAGAGTGTTCTCCAAAGAAGCCGCAACTAGCATACCCCCACCCAGAAGCCAAGACCATAAGATTGAGCTCACCCCAGATTTCATTCCAATAAGAGCCAAGAACTACTCCCTAAACCCCGAAGAGACTAAAGCCTGCCGGGACTTCCTGGACAAACACCTAAAGAGTGGTAAGATAGTCAAGTCGACATCTCCGCAGGCCTCCCCCTTTTTTTTCGTCAAGAAGAAGGACGGGAAACTCCACCCCTGCCAGGACTACCACTACCTCAATAAGCACACCATTAAGAACGCTTACCCCCTCCCGCTTACAGCCGACCTCATCGACAAGGTGAAGGACTCTCGCATCTTCACTAAGATGGACGTGCAGTGGGGGTATAACAATGTCCGCATCCATCCTGCGGACAGATGGAAAGCTGCGTTCATCACCCCGTTTGGGCTGTTCGAGCCCACGGTCATGTTTTTTGGACTGTGCACCTCCCCGGCGACCTTTCAGGCTCTCATGGATGACATATTTGCGGACTACTTAGCCGAAGGATGGCTAATAATTTACATGGACGATCTCCTTATCCACTCGGCCGACCAGAAAACCCACGATGAACGAACAAAGAAGGTGTTAGCTCATTTAGCCAAACACCACTTATATCTAAAACTCGAAAAATGTTCTTTCAACGTTCCCACTGTTGAGTATTTGGGAATGGTGTTGAAGGAGGGAAGCGTAGAAATGGACCCCGTAAAGCTCAAGGCAATCGAAGATTGGGTAGCCCCCACCACCGTAAAACAAGTACGGTCCTTCCTGGGGTTTTGCAATTTCTACCAGAAATTCATCCCTAACTTTTCAAACCTCGCCCGCCCCCTCACCGCCCTAACCATGAAAGGGAAGCGCTGGGAATGGACCCCAGAAGCAGACGATGCCTTCCGCGCCCTCAAGAAACTATTCTTGACTGCCCCCATCCTGCAATACCCCGACACAAGGAAGCCATTTTGGCTTATAACTGATGCGTCCCTAGTAGCCGCCGGCGCGGTCCTTATGCAGAAGGACGGGAACGGGGATCTCCACCCATGCACCTACAGATCGTCAATGTTCGCCCCGGCAGAGCACAACTATGATATCCACGATAGAGAACTCTACGCCATCATCCTGGCGCTCAAGGACTGGCGTCATTACCTTACTGGCACCCATCACCCCGTAACAGTCCTCACGGACCATAAAAACCTTACATACTTCAAGCAACCCCGTGACCTGTCCCGCCGCCATGCCAGATGGCAGCTATTCCTTCAGGATTTCGACCTGATCCTGGTACACACCCCGGGGGGTCAAATGGGCCCCGCCGACTTCCTGTCCCGACCCCCCCATGTGCCCGACACCCGGGAGCCACTTCAACTCCTCCCCGATGACATATTCATCCATGCCATCAACCTCGAGCTACGTAAACACCTTGAGCGACCCCCTCGCGATGACGCTGCCCTTAAAGCCATTCTCCGCATTGAACAGGGTGACCCCGCCTTTCCCCACACCTCCCCATCCGACTGGGAAGTCCGCGACCGCCGCCTATACTACCAGGGCCGCCTCTACATGGAGGAGGAATTCCGCCAGCCACTAACCCATGCCATTCACACTGCTAACACGACCGGCCACCCTGGGTTCTACCGCCTCCATGCCTTCATGGCCCAGGACTATTGGTGGCCCGGAATGGCCCGTTTCCTCCGCTGCTACCTCGCTGGATGCCCGGTCTGCCAGAAACACAAGCCCTCCACCCACCCGAACCGCCCCCCCATAG
>JBBPJU010000544.1:0-21166 GCA_038088875.1 Austroboletus festivus
ATCGGTAGATGTTGTCGCTGAAAACAGGGGCGTACACATGGACATGGGTACGATTGTGGCCGGCGCATCGAAAATCGATAAATACGAATGCAGTCCTGAGGTGTCCATCGTCACCACCGATCGCGTTCAACTACAACACGTCTTCCAACAACATGTCTTCCAACAACATGTCTTCCAACAACATGTCTTCCAACAACACATTGCAGCAGAAACTCGGCGATTTTTTCCCCGTTCCATCACTTCCTCCTTCCCAACTTTCACCGCAAAGGCTGCCAGGGACGGACCTAGAATCGCTTGCTGCCCTCCAGGACGTCCTTAAAGACAATCATCACCGCCATCACATCTTCTTCAATTATACAGGTTTTCACAAGTACGTATATCTTGACACTCCATCCTATACATGTGTAATAATGCGGAACGGTGATAAGCCACATCACGCATCGTGCTCTCGCGATCTATGCTTTAGGTGGATCCGGACCAGTTATCAGAGACTACTACGAGCGCGATAGTAAAATACAGCGTCCTGCGTTCGAGTCTCCTGAGCCTATCACCGAAGAGAACTTTGTTGATCACCTTGGGGATGAAAAGTAAGCGGTCGTACTTCCTGCATCCGACTACCCACTGAATATCCGCACAAGGTTTTTCCAAGCCTATGTCTCGTTTTTCTCCAAGCAAGTCTCCGAGAAAGGTGCAGCGAGTACTCTCGAAGAATTCATCTTCTCCGAGAAATACAACTTTCAGGAGGGAAGAGATGCAATCGCCCAGCCCGAAATGTTGTTCCGTACTTACGCTGGTCTTATCCATCCAATGATCCACATCGGGTACGGAACCGAGTTTGGGCTAAAGGGCATGCTTGTAGAAGGTATTATATTAAATTTTTAACGAGGGCGTGAGTATGCTCAACCAAGCATTCCAGGACTCGCACAGGCAGCAGTTCACGGTGTCCGTATCAGGGGAACTTTCCCCCCTTCCTTATTCGTACCTAATTCGACGAATGATGCTGTGGACAGTATTGCGTCCCGCTTCTCTTCTCTTGCGTTGGAGACATTGCCTTCTACCACTACTCCCGTTGCATCTAAGACCAACAATGTACACGTATTCGACGTCGCGGCGCGCATTCTGAAAGACGAAAGGCTTGGCACAACAACGGTTGCGGATTATGATGATCGATACGCGGAAACCCTGACCAAACATACTCCTATTCTCAGGGAACACGCCGAGAAATGGACCATCAACCTGGATCAACCGGGTGAACTTGAGCGCAAGATAGAAGAGCTCGTCTGGTTGAGTTCTCTGATCCATGGAGTCGGCGGATTGACAGCAAATGGGTTTAAATCTGAATTCTTCTTGTGCGTGGCATTTTGCTTTAACGCTCTCCAAAGTCAGCTGATTTATATACTGGGTAGTATGCATTTGGTGACCTCGAGCATCTTCCTCCCTTCTATCCTTGCGTATCTCTCCCCAAGAGCCCAAATCCTTTTCTTGCGCGGATACTTCTTCACCGTGCTCTCGTGGTGGATCATGCGGGGACGACCTGGCTTCAACATCGAGGCGTTCATGACGACTACGCCGACCAAACCCTCGATCGCGACGGCCCCCGAGGCAAAGGGCTCGCTCACCACCGAGACGACACCGACACCGAACCCATTCTTGCCGATCGTGCAGTCGGCGATCACACATCCTAATGACCACTTGATCAAGATCCAACGCACCTTTGTTCACTATAACACGTTGTATGGGACACGTCCCGCAGGCTACTTTAAGGGTACCGAGCTGGAGGGCGCGGAGTTACTAGATGGATCTCTGTTTTTAAGGTCGGCATTGCTGACCGCGGATTACGTCGGATGGGTGCGCGAGGGCAAGGACCCGCATCCATTCAGCCAACAAGGCTTTTTCGCGTGAGCAATAATTTGAGCTGATAAATATGCCCACATCAATGTCTGTTTTCTTTATCGAATCCCTGCTTAGTTACCGAAAAATGTAGTCTATGTCGCTGTCGTCTCGTTATGCAAAATACAGTTGATTATCTCATAACGTATATGGTAATACTGTATATTTCTCATATTGTATACGATTTGGGTGGCTCCCGAGGTGGGATGCGGGGAAATATACAAAAAATGTCATATTGTATAATGTATACACTTTTTGAGGGAAATATACACTATGAGATCACCTATATATGGATATCAGGCCACCAGTACAGGGGTGGTATGGTCCGTGAAGACATAATCTGGTCAACAGACAGAGCCGACTTAGCTGCAGCAGCAGCAAGACCTAGTCCTCAAAAGTATTTAACTATGTAGCAACCCTGAATATCCTGATCAACCTTATTTTCTGCATGTGAAGCAAATTTTAGTTCTACTCACCTTCATGGCCCTCATTTTAAAGCACAAGCCTCACAAAGATCTTCCTCCATACAACTGAAAACCAAAGAAAGCCCATCAGAAAGATGGACCAACTCCTGCTAGCAGTGCCAAGCCTCCAAAAAAATTGGAGCAATGTCAGAACCTCACTCTGTATGATTGGCTGACAGTCTTTGCTTACATTGACAACCATCCAAATGCTACCCAGGATGAGGTGGTTGAGTTCTTCAAAACTCGGCCTGAAGGAGCACTGTCTTTCACACAGGCAACACTTTCATGAAAGCTGAAGCCTGAGATGCAACAGGAACTTGAAGAGCATGCACTGTCACACCCATCAGCATTATCAAAGAAGCGGCCACAGATTGTGACCCAACCAGATGTGGAGCATGCCCTATGCTTATGGGCCCAACAGATGGAAGCCAAGAAAGAGGTTTTGACTGGTGCTATGCTTCGTGAGAAATGCCAATGGCTTGAAGAGCAAATGGAGGTTCTGTTATGCACAAACCGAGACGATGCACTAAGAGTGAGCACACCGTGAGGGGATGACGAGTAAATATTCCAAACGTAAAGATACAGAGCGTCACTACTACGTCTATATAGTGGACTAGAATGAATGTGACTCGTGACGGTCACAAGATGTTGACGACTGTAAGTAGAAGTACCCTGTAACCTCGTATCGTACCATAGAATGTCGGAGAACGTTGTAGAACGGATGTAAATATAGCGGATGACTGCGCCTTTGTAATGCGGGCGCCGCTGACTGTATCGTATGACAGAAAACATATGTGAAATAAAGGTGAGTCACATGTCAAGCATGAATAGGAGAAGTCTGAAATGAGAAAGCTTGACATTACCCCCCTCTTACGCTCGGACGTCCTCGACCGGTGGAAACTCGAACATGGAATCGGGGAGTCGATTGAGTGAGGAACGGAACGCCACGAAATCTGGTCGCGTGAATACCCCTACAGGTTTCGGGGATTTATGACCGCTACAGATTGGGCAAGTGCAAGGCGAGTCGGTGTTGAGTGAACAGGTACGCATGACTTTGTTAGGGCGATCCGCGGTGGGATGACGGCGATGAAAATCGCGGATGGCGTCTGGCGCGTTAATGAGTTCGCTGGCCTTTTTCCACTCTCGTTCCACTCTCGGGAATCCCTTCCAGTGGACTAGATACTTGATCGTCCCACGGCGTGTACAGGAGTCAAGAATTTCCTCGACTTCTTGTTCTTCGGATGAATCGATTAAGTCGGGCGGCGGCGGAGGTGGCGTCTTTTGTGAGTCGAATTCCCCTTTATGGTACGGGAAGAGTTGGGACTCGTGAAATACAGGGTGAATAGAACGCCAGCCGATTGGTAGCGCGAGTTTATAGGCAGCCGCACTGACTTTCTCGATTATTTTGAACGGTCCGTATTTTTTATCGTCAAGTTTACGCGTGGGGCGATCAGTACGGATGTTGTGAGCTTCCAGTAGGACGAGGTTGCCCTTGACGTATTCGGGTGGGCTTCGGATTTTATTTCTATCGTAAAAGCGCTTCATAGAGTCACGCGCAATCTCTAAAGATTCCTTAGCGTCCGTTTGTGTTTTTCTCATCATTTTAATAAAATCATCTGCAGACTGATTACTTATCTGCTTCCTTTTTTCCATTCCTATCGTCGGGGTATATCCGTAATTTAGTGTGAAGGGATCGTAACCCGTGGCTGACGAAACGTTTTGATTGTGAGTGAATTCCGCGGTGGCAAGCCATTCCGACCAATCGGATTGTCGGTAATTGGTATAAATCCGAAGGTACTGTTCGATTTCACGATTTACGCATTCCGTCTGTCCGTCGGTTTGTGGGTGGAAGGCTGTAGACGGGTTAGGTTGGATTCGGAGTAGAGCGTATAGATCTGTCATGAACGAGGAGACGAATTGGGATCCTCGGTCCGATATGACTTTCTTGGGGGTTCCGTGAAGTTTGAATATGTGATCGCGATAGATTCGGGCGACCCCTTGAGCGGTGATGGTGTTTGAAACAGGGAATAGGTGGATCATTTTCGTAAGGCGATCTACGACAGTCAGGATGGCGTTTTTGCCGTTTGATTCTGGTAGCGGGCCTATGAGATCGATGGAGATGATTTCCCAAGGGTTTTCGGGAATTTCGTTGGGATTTAGCGGGGTATGTTTTGCCTGGGTGGACGCTTTCGATCGTTGGCAAGCGTCGCATCCTTGGACGTATCGTTCTACGTCTTTTCAGAGGGAGGGCCAATAGTATTTGGCGAGGATGAGACTATGAGTCCGTTTGCGGCCTGGGTGACCTGCAATTGGGTGGTCGTGATTTTCGCGCAATATTCGCTCTCGTAGAGTTGCGTGATTTGGGACGTAAAGTCGCTGTCGCCAAAATACTAGGCCGTTTTCTTCGTACCATGGACTCTTTTCCATGGCGAGTCCTTTGATAACGCTCTTTTCCCTCCTGGCCTGCAGTCGGCTTACTTCTTCTTCGATCGTCGTCGATTCTGTGAATGAAATAAAAAATTCTTCTGGTAATAAAACCTTGTCTTTATTCGGATCTATTACCCCCTTCTCATGGTCTGCTCGTCTCGAGAGACCGTCAGTGGGGTTGGTGGTGCCAGGTCGATGGCGGATAGTGAAACGGTATTGTTGGAGGAGTTGGTGCCAGCGCGCCTGTCGAGGGGTGAGATCTTGAGGTTTTTTGTAATATTCGAGGTTTTTATGGTCGGTTAAGATCTCGAATGGTTCTTCGGCTCCGAGAAGGTATTGTCGCCATTCTTTCAATGCCCATATGATAGCGAGCATTTCTAAGTCCGACGCATGATAGTTCTTTTCAGCGTCGTTAAGAGACCTGGAGGCGAAGGCGATCGGACGCCATATATCCTCTTGTTTCTGAGTGAGAATGGTGCCTAAGCCAATGGTGGAGCCATCGGTTTCTACTCAATATTGACCAGTTTGGCGCGGGAAGCCTAGATTGGGGGCAGTGGTGATGGTAGTTTTGAGGCAGTCGAATGCTTCTTGCTCTTTTGGTCCCCACTCGAATTTTACGTTCTTTTTGGTGAGATTATTGAGTGGATGGGCCTTTTGCGCGAAGTCGTGAATGAAACACCTGTAAAAGTTCATGAACCCTAAGAATGCCCTTACTTGTTTGAGCGTTGTTGGCATCGGCCAATCGACGATGGCTTTAACTTTGAGCGGATCCATCTGAACGCTATCGTGTGCAACGATGAGGCCTAGATAATCCACTGATTTCTCTTCGAAGTTGCATTTTTCGTGTTTAAGCGAGAGTTTATTCTCGCGGAGGATCTGTAATACTCTTTGAACAATCTTGCGATGTTCGTCGAGATCGTTAGTGAATATGATAATATCGTCCATGTATACCAAAACGTGACCCTCATTAATTAGGTCGCGTAGGATGAAGTCCATCATTGTCTGGAACGTGGCGGGCGAATTAGTAAGACCAAAGAACATTACCAACGGTTCATATAGTCCTCGGTTCGTCCTGAATGCAGCTTTCCACTCGTTGCCCTCTTTCATTCAGATATTGTTGTAGCCCCATCGGATATCGAGCTTCGTGAAGTAGCGGGCCCCCTTGAGTTTGTCAATGAGTTCACCGATAAGGGGGAGGGGATATTTGTTTTTGATTGTAATGTCGTTCAACTTTCGGTAATCCTGAACAGGTCGGAGTTTCCCATCCTTTTTCTTGACGAAGAAGAACGCGGAGGCGAACAGGGACTTTGAAGGGCGAATACGACCTGTTTTGAGATTTTCTTCCAAGAAGGCGTCGAGTTCACTTTGTTCCGGGATCGTGAGAGGGTAAGTTTTACAGTCGATCTTATGATCGCCGGGTGTGAGCTCGATCATATGATCCCACGGGTGTCGCAGGGGAAGTTCGTCGAAGGTTTCCTTTGCGAACACGTCTTTGAAGTCGTGATACGTACTCGGAACAGCTTCTTCGAACGTTTGCTTCTTTTTGAGTGAATGAGCAAGGGCTGCCACATCGGTTGCCACGTTTCGTATATATTGCATGTAGTCTTCGTAATCGATGCGAAAGACCCGATCCCCTTGATCTAGATTGTACGCTTCGTATTCGTCAACCGGTTCGGGATCGTGGTGGCATACACCGAACTTTATTTCCCCTTTACTCCAATCGATTTTGGGGTTATGTTTCTTTAGCCAGTCGTAACCTAGAAATACTTCGTTTGTTCCTAGGGTCGTAACCGCTAAAGGGATTCGTTCCTTGTGTTCGTTTACCCTCATTTCGAGTATAACGAACTCTTCTATTTTTCCTCCCTGGTTCTCCGTCCCGTCGGCGTTGTAGACCGGTATCGGTCTCGGTAGTCGACATGTTTTGATTCCTTGGAGTTTGACAAATTCTTTATCGATGGAAGATCCCGTACATCCAGAATCTACGAGGGCTTTCGTAGTGAAGAGTTGTCCGTCGTCAAGGGTTAATTGAGCGTTGACTTCAAGGGATCTTGCTTCGCTCCGTTCTGACCGTTGTATATGTCGTGGCTTTTGTTGTAGCTCAAGTAGCACGTAGTGAGCTACCTCCTCCGGAACCTTTCGAATAGTTTGTACGAGTTCTGGGGTGACTTCCGATCGGCGAGATTCGTGCATGAAGTATCATAAATGGTGGAGGGATCTTTGTAGGTCGCCTTTCTCCGCGGTTTGACGAATCCATCGTGTAGACCACGGTTTGACGTCAAATGTATCACCCGTCCTCTGAGTGCGAGTGCGTGCTGTTGCAGCGGCGCTGCTCGGGAGAATACTCGAAGTGAGAGTTTCCGGGACCCTAGCATTGGTCCTCTTCTCTACACTAGGAGACTTGGTCGGGCGTGGGAGAATGCGTACCTTTACATCGGTCGAGCCGAATCCTTTTTCTCCCCTTTCCGTAACCCCCAACTCCTCTGCCGTCTTTACTTCTAATACCGCAGGTCTTTCGATTTTTTGTATGATAAATTGGGCAATTTTCATCCCTTCGGTTACTTGGAAGTCCTGATCGGCGTTATTGCATACGACGACTCCGATGTCTCCTCGATAGTCTTCATCTATCACCCCTGCGGCGATATCAATAGAATTTTTTACCGCTAGTCCGCTTCAGGGTGCTACTTGTCCGTACGTTTTTGGGGGTAAACAGACTCTTACGTGAGTTGGGACGATTGCCCTTCCTTTACTCGGTATTCTGACTTCTTCACTAGCATATAAGTCCAATCCTGTGGCTAGTTCACTTCCTCGTTCTGGGAGTCTTGCTTTAGGTGCACTCCTATACACCTTCATCGTCTTGGGACTAATAACTTTATTTTCTTCGCTACTAGTACATTTCTCTGGCTCAGTATTGCGATGATTTACTGAGCCTTGTGAAAAGACGATTCGGATAGGTCAATAAGGTCCTTGCCCTCTTCTTTGTTAGGGCCTTCTTCCTTGGTTTTGCCTTTGCCCTTGGCATTGGCGCTTTTCTCGGTCTCCATCTTACGAATCTGTTCTTTCAGGAAGGCGAGACGTCCTTCCAGAACCTGGTGAATTTGTTGTCCTCTCGGCTTGAAATGGGCGGAGCAGGGCCATGGTTTCCCGCATTGTCGGCATACTCCCTTTGCCCTTGCGGCGCTTAGATCCATCGGGGCGCCTGTTCCCCCAAATACGCCGGGTTGGTTTGGGTGAGGTGTAGTCGTCGAGGTTGATGTAGTAGGAGTCAGACGAGGTGGGTTCTGAGTGGTAGTCGGTTGGGGCGCTTTCGTCTGAGGTCAGAACGGGGGTTTCGACGAAGGGTTTGCGATCCCTCTGTCCGCTTTGAAACCAGCTAATGTATTCAAAGCTCGTTCTGTGCTTAGCAAGGCCTTCTTCCATGCTTTGTAATCGTCCGACCCGTCTAATTCGTCGTTCTTCTGGACGGCGTACAAAAGTAGCGCATATCGGGCCGCCTTCGTGACGATGGTAGTCAACATGATGGACTGATCCTCGAGGTCGTAATTGGCGTCGAGGGCCAACTGCTCCAGCCTCACGAAAAAGTCCTCGATCCCTTCGGACGGTCCCTGTTTGATGTTCTGTAGATCTCGCTGGGCCTTGCGGATGAGATCGGAAGGTCGGAAGAGCCTCTCCAAATATTTGGTGAATACCTGGAAATCGGGCGACTCCCCTTCCTTGAACCCCTTTCTCACGTATAGATTGGAGGCCCGGCCAGCGGCGTTCTTTCCTTTCATCAAGGCTAGAATCATCAAAATTTTCTCTTCGTCCGTAGGCGTCCTCGAGAATCCTTGGAAGTATAGCAAAACGCTGTCCCACCACTCCACGAACGACTCCTTATCACCATTGAATATTTCTGGCTTGGTGATGTAAGACTTACCCAACGATTTCTCATCGGGCTTCTGTGTAGCATGGGTGGGCATAGATATGGTGACGGGTGGATTATGTAGGAGCGGGGTGCGGTGATCGGGCTCTAAGTCGACGTCCATTGCATCATCCTCAAAGTATTCCGGGGGAGGTCCGGCGAGGTAGGAACTTTTTATCTTCATTCCGTACCATAGTTTATATTTTTCTTTAAATGTACGAGCCGCTTTAAGCTGGGCTCGGTACACTGCTTCCTCCGCGGCCTCTTCTGCTGCTTCCTGATCCCACATTTCTCGGAGTTGCGAGGTGACCTTTGCTTTTTCCTCCTCAACTTCCTTTTTTGCCTGCTCAAGGGCGGCTTCGAGATTTGCGATAGGGGTGGTATCTGTTCGAGGGATCGGAGCGTGGATATGGATAGCTGAAGCGCGGGATGGTGCGCGGGATATAGAAGCCTGCGATGCCGAACAAGATGGGACATTATAGGGGTGGGACATATTAAAAGTGGGGTAGACTTCGTGAAGGGTCCTCTGTACTTCTTAGACTTCCCTTCGTTACTGAGATTAATGATGGGGATCGACCATCGAGCTTCGAATAGTCAAATCCCTTTCCTACTAACACTTACACTGCAATGGTTATCCACAACGTATCTCGAAAGACTACGAATACGGGCCAAGGAAGTGGGTGCGTTCCAACAAGGGACTATTAAAAACGAAGCGTATGGGTCGAACCGTTCGCTTTGTCAGATCCTGTAGAGCAGCGCAGGCGCTCAGCAGCCTATGCAGCACTCCCAGCCGATAAGACCATATGCGGGAAGAGGAGCGATTGCAGAGCGCAGGGTCTCTTGATTGGATGGTCACTTGGGTAACCAGAGCCTCTGTTCGCCCAGATTTGCTATTGGAGCGACCTGGCGATGTGCAACACCCTGTATGAGATAGAAAAGAGGAAAAGAATAACTACCCTTTGGTTTTCACCGTAGAGCAGCGGTAGGGCTAAGGGCACAAAGAGCGTGCACCCCTAGGTAGAGCTTTGATGGTTGTAGAACGTGTAACAGCGAGCACAAAGAGTGTGCGCTCACTGGCGAGAATAACGGTGAAAGGGAAAGGTGGACACGTTTGGAATAATGTTATGCACAAACCGAGACGATGCACTAAGAGTGAGCACACCATGAGGGGATGACGAGTAAATATTCCAAACGTAAAGATACAGAGCGTCACTACTACGTCTATATAGTGGACTAGAATGAATGTGACCCGTGACGGTCACAAGATGTTGACGACTGTAAGTAGAAGTACCCTGTAACCTCGTATCGTACCATAGAATGTCGGAGAACATTGTAGAACGGATGTAAATATAGCGGATGACTGCGCCTTTGTAATGCGGGCGCCGCTGACTGTATCATATGACGGAAAACATATGTGAAATAAAGGTGAGTCACATGTCAAGCGTGAATAGGAGAAGTCTGAAATGAGAAAGCTTGACAGGTTCTGGAAGAAGAATGTTTGAAAGGTGAAGGATGGATTGCTCCATTTTGCAAGGAGTATGGCCTGAAGGAGTGTCATCAATATGGAGAAGCAGGATCAGTTGATATGGAGGCTGTTCAAGCAGAACAAGAACAGATTTCAAAGCTCCTATTAACACTCCCACTTAAGGATTGCTTCAATTTCAATGAGAGCAGCTTATTTGCAAAGTAAGAGGCACAGATTTTAATGTTTAGAGTTGGATATGATTGACCTTTCAATGCAGGGCACCACCTGATCGTGGACTTGCAACAAAACAGATGAGCAGCAGGAAAAAGAAAAAGTTTTGTTTAACCCTTGGGTTTGCAACCAATGCAGATGGAAGTGAAAAACTTCCTCTTTACTTTATTGGTTATGCAGCAAAACCATGTTGCTTCAACAGCAAAACTCTGCAGAGTGTTGGCTTCAATTATTGAAGCAACCAGAAGGCCTGGATGACAGGAGAGCTATTTGAAGAGTGAATACATTGAAATCTATCAATTTGTAGCCTAGGATCTGATGGCCATGGTGCTGTGGCAATCATTTCACCAGCTGGATCAAAGCACTTGATCTGAAGATGGGCATTGATTGGCACTATATTCGCCTACTTGTGAACAATTTTTCGGGCCACAAGATCTCCTTTATACCTCACTACATTCAGATCATCTTTTTTCAGCCAAACCTCACTGCTTTCATTCAGCCTCTTGATGCTGATGTAATATGGTGCTTCAAGGCTCACTATCATGACCAATTTTGTTGCTATGCAATTGTTCTTGATGAAGAAGGCCAAATGGACATATGAAAGGTTTCTCTACATGAGGCAATGGTGATGGCCACTGAAGCATGGAATTCTGTCTCAGCAATGACAATTCAACACTGCTGGGATCATACAGGAATCTAGGCTGCTATGTCCTTGGCCCCATTATTGCATCCTGTGCACGCTGACCCTGGCACATGGGCTATCATGCATGACTTTGTATCATCAAACAGCATGACACTTCCGAATGCTGAGTTAGCCCTAGAATGTCATCTTGGTGATCAATATATACCTTCTGACTGGCAAAAAGCTCTCAAGGCCATCATGGATGCAGAGGGTGATGTGGAACAGGCCTGTGTGGCTGTCAAAACACTTGCATCAGCAGCATGCCATCAGTCTGGCCTCATTATTAAAATTTCCCACCCCTCAAAACCTCCACAGCTTGAGAAGCTTGAAGGCAATTTGCAATCTGCTTTGGATACTCTGAAGGCAAAAAATCACATTTTCAATACTCCTCTGTCACTTGACAAAATCCTTGATCCAGTTAAGGAGCAGGAGGACCTTAATTTAGACATAAAGACATTCTCAGATGATATGGAGATTATTGCTGAAGTTCATCAGCAAGAAATCATTCAGAACAGCCCAACTAATGTTGATTCAGATTCAGATGATGAAGAACCTACTGGTGATGCAGAACTGACATCATCTGAGCTGATTGCCATGATAGAGAAGCTCAAAATTGGATATGTTTCTTGTGCGAGTGCAGACTCTTCTGCCAAGTTTCTCAGTCATCTTCATGCTTTTCATATCCAACTTCATCGTGACCAGACCCAAAGTGCCAAGCAAACAGGGTTGACTTCATATGGATTTACCTGTACTTAGTCATGTACCACCACCTCCCCTATAGCATAGCTCTGGCATGTTATGATTTCTTTCCTGTGTTATTCCTTGTCTTAAAACATAACCAATGTACCAACTCTAGTCTTTCACTTCCTCTTAGATAATCCTATATGGATAAGTCCAATTTGCTTTCAGACTGAGTCATATCCTCTTATTTATGCTTATTCATTTCTATCTAGTAATCAGCCTGATTACTCAGTTGTCATTTGTCATCATGAGTCATTCTCTTATCTTCTGACTCATCAATTGTTCTATCGCATTCTATATGACTTATCTACGGACAGCCTCATTTCCATTCAAGGCAGGATTTCCACACTGCCTCTCGATCCTCCTCACTATATAAGTCTATCTACTTGCTGCCATGTACTCTAGTCTAGTTCTCCCTTACAATCACATCTCTTGTGCTTGTTTCCTCATCAGACTCCTGAGTATTCTCTTCCACTTAGTCCTCCTGACCATAGTCTTCATTCTACTCTGAGTGGACGCTTCCTATCTTGAACTCTTTGAGTATTCACTAGACAATACTCTACACCAAACCCTTGACCCTAAGGGCTATGTTTGGACTTACCCAGTACAAGCGTAACAAAAGAACTAGACTCTCATATTGTGACTAGCTTTGATCTAGATTGCCCACCATTTCACTCTCTAGACATCTCAGCTGGCATCTTCGCCAAGAATCAGAAGAACCTAAATCCGAAACCTCAGAGCCCTCTGAATCCTCTGAAGAAGAATCCTCCGATCTAGACATCCCTATCGACAATGAACCAACTGATCTCCCTGATGTCGCTGGACAATTATCATCCACTTTTGTCATTTCCAGAGCTCCTACTCCTCCTAGTCCAACACCTCAGCCTCAAACAGGTCAAGTCTTCTTTCCTCTGCTAGTACACCCTATCCCCTCCTCACCAAGTGTCATGTCCTCTTCCAAACCCACTGAATTATGCCTTGGCACCCCAGATGACTTCGATGGAACTCCATTGGAAGTGCTCCCTTGGCTCAGGACTGTTCAGTTGTATCTAGCAGTCAACATTGATTTGTACAACATGGATACAAAGAAGATCGCCTATGCTCTATCATACATGAAAAAGAAAACAGCCCTAACCTGGGCATCTACTTTCCGAAAAACAAAATTCACAGGAGAGAATTTCTCCCTGGGTTCTTGGACAGATTTCGAAACAGCCTTCAAAGATACCTTTGATAACAAGGATGCAAAAGGAGAAGTGCTAGCTTGGCTGGCCAAAACCTGAATCTATGAAAATTGCTCTGGAGGGTATAACCTGACTCTTCAGAATTATATTGCTAATTTTAAAAATAAAGTCGCCATTGCCGGAGTAAGCAATGATGATGTCCTGATCAACTACTTCACCTCAGGAATCCCTGTCTCCCTGATGAGACATGTTCATACCATGGAGACCATACCAACCACTATCACTAGTTGGTATACCAAAACTGCTCACTTTGCCACTGTTGAAGAAAGAGCCCTCAAAATCGCCTCCAGACATAAAAAAGGTAATACTATCTTTACCCCAACCTTCACCCCTTGAACAGCCAAGGATCCCAATGCCATGGATGTTGACATCATCGCCCTGCTGAAGAAACTGACCGATGAAGAACAAGAAAGGTGCAGAAAGGAGGGACGATGCTTCAAATGTTGGCAAAAAGGACATATGACGAAGGACTGCAGAGTTAAGTTCGAAAGAAAACCACCTGCAGTACCACCTAAAGATATCAAGGTCGTTGAATCCAGAGTAGAAGTGGTAGAGGAACAAGTTATTATGGAATGGTGGAGATGCTCTCCTACACCATACCTGGAGGTGTTGGACACCCTGTCCTTTTCTTTCTTTCTGGGGGGAGTAATGGACATGCAGGATGACTTTACCAGTAGCATAGCTTGGGGAGACTCGATGGAGCTCTGGAACGGAAGCCTGCCCCTGCCCGACAACCAGGAGAATGTCCCTCCAGGACAGGAGGAATGGTACATGTGGGACATTGAAGAGGTGGTGGACTTCTTCCACTAACGAGGGGACCCATTCCCCTTCTGCTAGACGGAAGAGAGGCCGATCGAACAATACAGCTATGTGGACCCCCCCTTTCTCCTTTTTCCTTTCCTTTTCCTTTTCTTTTGGGATCTCCTTTTTCTTTGCCATTGGTCACCCCCATTGGTTATCCGTAGTTACTTGGTCACCTATACTTGCTCCACACAGCATCCACCAACCAAGTATTAACTCTTCCTAATTCTGGACCAATGTACATACAACCTAATCCTGAACCTACTTAGAGTTTGGTTCTCTTCCAAACAGGGAAGACAAACCCACGCACTGCCCTTCTGTTTCTATCTGTAGGCAGTGTATGCTACCTTTTAATTTCCCCTAAAAGGATGCTTTTCCATTTTCCATTTCCTCTCTGGAATGGATGACCCTTTCCAATCGAGATCTACTTGATTAGGGAGGGATTTCCCACACAATTCCCCATTAGGTATATAAGCGCCTGTGTATGTTAGGAGTGTTTCTTAGTTAGATTCTATGCAATCCTATGTGGAGTCAGCTGTACCTTGAAATGGTGGACAACTTACCATTTCTCGAGAGAGTCCTAGTGCGACAGGTCCTAATCCTGCGCCTCCTCATCCACTCTGAGTTCCTATCAGCCCACCTAGCCATCTTCTCAGTCATAGTCCAATATGGACCTAACCTCAGAACCTTCGACCAAGCCTTAGCCAGACCATGTGAGCTCCACATTCTGTGTTCCATATCAAAAGAATCTAACTCTTCTCACTCTCCCCCTATTTTATCAAGAAGGGAAGGACTACCACCAAGATTTTGTGGCAACCTGGATCAGATGACGAATGACCACCATCCTCCACCTCCGAGTCTATTTGAAGGACCCCTATCCCGGAGACACTTTAAGTCCCCCAGAGTAGACCAACTCCTAGAACTCCTCCTCTCATCCACCCCCATCCCTTACTGAGTGCTTCTCAGCTTACTTGCGGATCACCCTCATTTACATTACCTCCTCTCCCAGTTGAGCACACCACCAGCCAGGCCCTTCATATGGGATTGGACATCCTGCAATGCCGCGAGACTTTATTTGGAAGCTCTTCACCACAGACTGCTTTCCCAGCAGGGCCCCACCCCACCCCTGGACACCAACTCCCAGAATACTTCACTGCTCGACCAAAGTCCACCCCCAGAATCTCAGATCCACATATCCACGCCCATCTCGAACACACGGAACGAGAGACTGAGTGAATCCAAACTACCGACACTACCCAACAAAAATTAACCAATGTGGAGGTGGAACAGGACCCACCACTCAGAATAGAACTGTATTCTGTAAAACGATATCAAAGAGAATCTATAGATAAGATCCCAGAAATTAAAGCCACTCTCCCAGTGGACTTCTCTGAGAATAATGAGGACGCCCAGTGGTGGATAGCAGTGATGGAAAATTACTTTGCAGTAAACAGGCACATTTATGCTGAGGATGCCAGCAAGATTGTAACGGCCCTCAATAAAATGTCGAAGGGGAGGGGAAGGGTATATGCCGAAGCATGTTATCTCCAAATGGAGAAGGAGAAGTCATGGCCGAAGTTTGTAAAGAAATTCACAGCCTCCTTCATATCCAAAGAAGAGAAGGTGGATGCTAGGAGAAAGATCGCGGGATTATGACAAGAAAGGGGAGGATCAACTGCCAAGACTACCCAGAAGTATATCCAAGACTTCCAACTACTAGCGACCAAAGCTGGAGTAACGGATGAAGAGGCTCTCTGTGAATGGTTTATCAGAGGGTTGAACAACGATCTCACAAGGGATATCATACAGCTAAACGAGCCAACCACTGTAAAAGGATGGATTGAGTCTGCCTAGAAACAAGTGAGGCAACTAGAAAGAATAAGGGACCTGAGTGGAGGGAGATTTGCCTATCAAGGAAATGGATTGGGATGGACCCCGAAAGACCCCAACACCATGGATGTGGATGCCATTCGATTAACCCCAGTCGAAAGGGCAAAGTACATCAAAAACAATCTATGCTTCATCTGCAAGAAGAAGGGGTGCTCCACCAGAAACCACAAATGCCCTGGGTCAATCAAGACCACTATGGGAAGGACTTCAGACTCTTCTAGGGAGAGGGTGTGCGAAGTCAAGGAAGAAAGCTTGCCAACTACTTCCACCAAGGATGAGACATTGGAGTATATCCAGAAGATACTCACAATGAATAAGGGATCAAAAAAGGAGATCTTGAACATCCTGTGACAAGTGTATGAAGAAGACCAGTATGCCGATGAAGAAGGGGTGGAGGAGGACATTGCGGAAACTACAGATGAGTGCATCAATGTCCTCTCCACAGAAATCCTAGAAAAGATTGCTAAAGTGAAGTGTTTTTGAAGGGGAAATGGTGGTCAATGTCCAAATCCCCAAATAGTTCACCAGATGTATTAACCTTGAAGGAGCGACAATCTATGACTATAAATGTACAAGTTTTAACCCCATCTGGAACCATCGACACAGAAGCCCTGATCAACAGTGGGGCAACTGGCAATTTTATAAGTGCCAAGTGGGCATGAAAGTGGAGGGTCCCCCTTTCTCCCTCGAAGCAGCCGCATCTCACTATAAATGCTGATGGATCCCACAGCACGGGGGGGAAGATAACCCAGCAAGGATTCATATCACTAAGAATCGGAGGAAGAACCAGAAGGAAGGGATTGATGGTCCTAGGAGAAGGAAAAACCCCCATCATCCTGGGAATGGCCTGGTTGGCTGAAGAAAATCCAATAATAGACTAGGAGAAAAGAGAAATTCTTCTAACTGACAAGGATGTCAGAGAACCCTTGCTACAGGTAGCACAGAGGTACCTGGCCAAGTATATTACAGAGGACCTGGATGATCCGTCAGAAGAATTAATCATCTGAGAAAGTATTATGGACGAAGACATTAGAAAAACCACAGTCTCTACCAAAATAGCCAGAAAGGAGAAATGCAAGGAGGTGGAGCTACCTCTTGAATACAAGCCATTTGCTGGGGTGTTTTCCGAGAAGGCCGCAACAACCATGCCCCCAAAAAGAGCATACGATCATAAAATAGAACATCTCCTGGAGTTCACCCTGAGGAGAGCCAAGAATTACTCCCTGAACCCCAAGGAGAGTGCGGCCTGCCAGGAATTTATCTAAGAACACCTGAGGAGCAGGAAAATAATCCAGTCCTCATCCCCCCAGGCATCACCATTCTTCTTTGTTAAAAAGAAGGATGGGAAACTCCGCCCATGCCAGGACTACCGTTACCTAAACTCCATGATGGTGAAAAATGCCTATCCCCTCCCCCTCACTGTGGACCTGATAGACAAAGTCTGTCACTTCAAAATCTTCACTAAGATGGATGTATGGTGAGGATACAATAATGTGTGGATAGCCAAGGAAGATTGCTGGAAAGCCACCTTCATCACCCTGTTTGGGTTATTTGAACCAACTGTAATGTTCTTCGGATTGTGTAATTTCCCAGCCACCTTCCAGGTGTTGATGGATGACATCTTTGCCAATTACCTAGTGGAAGGGTGGCTCATCATCTACATGGATGATCTTTTGATCCACTCCACTGATCAATTAACTTACCATGAGTGAACCAAGAAGGTGCTCGCCTGTTTGGCAGACCACCAACTATTCCTAAAACTAGAAAAATGTACTTTTAATGCTGCCAGAGTAGAATACCTGGGGCTCATTCTTTCTGCCAGGAGTGTAGCCATGGATCCAATAAAACTAAAGGCGATTGAAGACTGGAAAGCCCCCCAAACTGTCAAGCAGGTCCGGTCATTCCTGGGGTTTTGCAACTTCTACTGGAAATTCATCCCGAATTTCTCGAGTCTCGCCTGACCCCTTACTGCTCTCACTATGAAAGGGAAACAGTGGGAGTGGACCCCCATCGAGGACAACACCTTCACTACCCTTAAATACCTGTTTCTCTGAGCCCCTATCCTGTGATACCCGGATCTGGCTAAGCCATTCTGGCTAATGACTGATGCCTCTTTGGCTGCTGCCAGAGGGGTCTTAATGCAGAAAGACAGCAATGGGGACCTACATTCCTGTGCCTACCGCTCTTCTACGTTTTCACCTGCAGAACAGAACTATGACATTCACAACCAAGAACTCCTTGCCATCATATTAGCCCTTCGGGATTGGTGTCACTACCTCACTGGAACTGCCCATCCAGTAATGGTCCTCACAGACCACAAAAATCTTACATACTTCAAGGAACTGTGCCTCCTCTCCTGCTGTCATGCCAGATGGCAACTTTATCTCCAAGACTTTGACCTGAAATTGGTCCACACTCTGGGCAGCCAAATGGCCCCCACGGACATGTGGTCTCGCCCGGATATTGTCGATGTCAACCAACCCCCCCTTCAACTCCTGGATGACAAGGTGTTCATCCAGAGCATTAACACTGCCCTATCACAAAAGCTCTCAGCTCCCCCAACGGACCCCACTGTGCTAGACGCACTCTGCCGGGTAAACCTCAGGGAGCCCGCCTTCCTCCGCACCAACCTGGATGATTGGGCCCTGAAAGATGGCTCCTTGTGGTATCAGGGCTGCCTCTATGTTGACGAAGCCTACCATTCCACTCTCACCCATGCTATCCACAATGCCCCCACTACTGGACACCTGGGATTCTTCCGCCTGTACAAGTTCATGGCAGAAAGCTACTGGTGGCTGAGTATGGCCTGCTTCCTTCAGAAGTACCTTGCCAGCTGTCCAGTCTGCCAGAAACACAAGGCTGCCACCCATCCGAATTGCCTGCCCATACTACTGATACCTGCTGTTGCCTCGTGCCCCTTCCAGCATCTCTCCATGGACTTCATCACTGACCTCTCCCTGTCCCCCCCCTGGGACGCTATTTTAGTCATGGTGGACCACGGACTTTCGAAAGGGGCTATTTTCATCCCAACCACCAAAACTGTCACAGCAGAGGGGATAGCGGGTCTCTTCCTGGAAAGGGTATTCCCCAGATTTGGCCTCCATGACTCTGTAATTTCAGACAGAGGCCCCCAATTCGCCAGTGCCTTTGCCTGTGAGCTCGCCCGGGCCCTAAACTATGACCCCAAACTATCCTCCACTTATCATCCCCAAACTGATGGAGAAACTGAATGAGTAAACCAAGAGCTGGAGATCTACCTCCGAATTTATTGCCATAAATACCTGGAGGACTGGAGCAAAATGCTCCCTATTGCCGAATTCGCCCACAACTCCGCCATACACTCCACCACCCTTACCTCCCCATTCAAACTAATGACTGGATTTGCCCCCAGGGGGTTCCCCAGTTTGACCAAGTCCTTTGTACCCGCCATCCAATATACTCTGGATCAATGGAGGACTGTATGGAAAGAGGCATCAGCTGCCATTGAATTCGCCCAGAAAGACTACAATTCCAGAACCCACCCCAGGAAGTACTTCCCCTATCAAAAAGGAGACTTCATTTAGCTCTCCACAAAAAACTTAAAAATAAAAGGGGAACAACAAAAATTAATGCCAAAAAGGGAAGGCCCCTTCAAAGTAATAAAACCCATAAACAAAGTAGCATTCAAACTCCGCCTTCCTGACCACTGGAAAATCCATAACATATTCCATGCTTCTCTTCTCTCCCCTTTTATGCAAACTGATGAATTCGGTCCAACTACTGCTGAAAACCCCCTAAATCTGGAAGAGGAAATGGAGAAATTACCCCCATTCGGAAAACACTTGAGAACCTGAATCAAATTTCACCAATGCTGACTGACTCCTCCTGGCCTACAAAAAGGCCCACCATATCCCTGTTTAGGACAATGGTTTACCCTACCCAACCGACCTTTCAGGACAAGAAATACTACCACTGGCACACCAAGTTTGTTCCCACAGAAACCAAGACTGTCATCTATGAGGGAAAAGAGAGGATTATAAAAGAAAAACACATCCATTTTCTCAACAAACACATAAACGAACATTGGTACTACTGCAAACATGACTACTATCCCTACCACTGGCATGCCAAGAACCGATACTAGAGAAACCCCTTTTACCCCTGCCCCTTATGGCATCTCCACTTCCCCCATCTTAGCTAAAGTAGGTGATGCCTACAACATAAATTCAATACCCCATCTTGAAAGAGGGTACCTCTACCATAATCTGATCACTTCCACTTTCATTGCCAAGTGGCTCTTCTGCTGATGCCACTCCAAACAAATCAAACCCTTAAAATCCCTACTGAACACATTTGAGGTGTATGCCAATATCGCCTCCTGTAAGAACTCTCCCCCACACGCCAACCATGAGCACTACATCAGCCCCTTCTCTGGATGTGCCCATCCAATTCTCACCTCCCAATTCATCTACCTCAGGGTCCTCCTGGGGCAGTCTTTCCATGACCATGGATTTGACTGAGTGGTCACCGAACTCCCCCTCATCCCCATCAACTCCATTATCTGGGAACTTGTCAACCCCCTTGCTCCCCAAATTCGAGACAGAGTCATCTGCAACTGGGACATTATATTCCATCTCAACGGAGGTTGCTGAGGAGCTGAGAGAGTTGATCAGGCGCTGACTTTACTCTCCAGAATCTCAGCAGAGGGAGCAAGCATGGATGGAGGGGATACTGATCCCTTTGACCCTGACAACCCCCATTACAATGATACCCCAGTACTACCCAGTCCGCTTGACATGGAGGGGGGAACTCCTGCTCTTCAAGCAACATACCACAATTCTGACCCCCCAGTCCCAATCACCTCCACAACTCCTCCACCTGGAGGAAACCTTCTATGAAGGATCTCCTCTCCCCCTGCCATCCGAAGGGGCCTCCCACCACTCTCTCAGAATATCCCTGAGGATAGCGACATCAGCACTGAGTATCTCTGTGCTTGATGCCACCAGAGACATGCCTCCATCTGGGAGTGCCCTGTCAATGTCTGCCCAATCTGTTCCCATTGTGCCCCCAGTCATCCTTCATTCCATTGCCCCTCTCTCACCACCCCCATCTCTGCCACCTGCCCCAATTATGGAGGCAACCACCTCCTTTATTGGGCATGCCCTTTCTACAGCTGCCTCCACTGTTGCCTGGCCGACCCTGACCATGCCAGCTCCGACTGCCTCCATCTCTGAAATGCTATCGGGGCTACAGAGTTTAATGGATGAATGGAATCATCCAACTCACCCAGAGGAAGAGGGTAATGTTATGGAACAGTGGAGATGCTCTCCTATGCCATACCTGGAGGTGTTGGATGCCCCATCTTTATCTTTCTTTCCAGGGGGAGTAATGGACATGCAGGATGACTTTACCAGTAGCATAGCTTGGGGAGACTCAATGGAGCTCTGGAATGGAAGC
>JBBPJU010000545.1:0-21147 GCA_038088875.1 Austroboletus festivus
CCCTCGGCCATTGCTGCGTTGGCGGCGGCGGCGGCAGCAGCAGCAGCAGCAGCAGCAGTAGGTATTCCCTCGTCGACACCGGGGGGGGAGCCGATCGAGGGCGTATAAGTAGTTCCACTCAGCGAATGCGGTGCAGAATCATGAAAGTGTAAATCAGCAGATGTTCTTGCGCTCTCGGTAGTACTTGGCAACATGTGTGAGAATTCATGGTGTGATATTGCGTTTCCTGGTGAGGTGAAGTCGAACATCCCCTCAAACGGCGGGAAGCTGAAATTGAAAGTGGTGGATGGAAAAGAACCGCCCCCTACGTACAGATCCGCCTCTGGAGGTTTCGTCGAGAATGAATTACCTTCAACGTTGGAAGGATCGGCCCGCAGTATGCTCTCTGCATGTGGTGCATCTGCGCGACGCTTTTGCCCTGCGAGGCTATCGGGCGATAATGGTTTCCCATTGACTTGATGTCTCCCGCTTGGGCCCATGAATATGCCTTCACGCTCCACAGTGTGATCGAAACTTGTCTTACGAACGTGCCTTGGAAATGCACGGGGCTTGGATGACTGGTTGTCAGGGGGGGATTTGGAAGGCCCATGGAGGCCAAAAGAAGGTAGCGAAGAAGGATGAAAGGAATGCGTGCTGAGTGCGGGCAAGGTATTGTCAAATTGATTAACGTGGGTGTTGGCATGAGTGGGACTTCCAAACGGAGAAAACTCATGACCTGTCTTGCCTTCATAGATGGCGGATAGTGTGGGACACATGTGACCCGTAGTAGAAGTCGTAGGACGAGATGAAGATAGGGAGGAAGCGCCCGGTATCCGTATACTGGGGGATGATGTAAGTTCTACCGGACGTCGCATTGTCCGTTCTGGGGATTTGTCCGCGCGACCATGAGTACTTGGGAAAGGATGCCGAGCCTCAAATAGATGGTGCGTGCTAGGATGGTCAAATTGCGTGACGGACTGCGAAGGTCGTGAACGGGAACGGCTTTGGGGACGCCAGTCCATAGAAATCCGAGATCTTGACCTGCTCATGGCCCGCCAGTCCATTGGCTCGGCACTGAAGCAGATTCGCATCATGAGTACCAAGAACGAGGTGGAAAGCTATTACGTACTCGTCATCCTCTGTGCCATCCTGGTTGGTACCGTCGAATCCGATGACCTGTACTTTGGCCTTACCCTTTGCAAAAGGCCTGCCCCTTTCCTCGTCAACAGGCTGTGAATGTAGAACTTCGGGCTGGTTTAGCAAGGGGCTGGAGAGTGAGTTTTCGGTCTTGACCGTCACGGTAGTTTGAGCGGCAGCGGATGTTTCCTCGTGCTCCTTCTTCTTTTTGAGTGCAAGAGCCATCATGCGCCAGGTAATGTTTTCCATCCTCTGTGCATGAGGGAGGATAGCCTTTGTGCGAGCATACATCTTCCACACCTGGGTAGCAAGAGGGTCTTGTTTGGCAAGCTTCCCGGGATCTGTTTCGGTTGATGGAAAGAAAGTGGATTGAATATCAGGAGAACCCGATAACCTGGGAGAAGATAACGAAGTCGAGCCTGGATCGCGAGACGATGCGCTGAAGAGATCGTCAGAAAAAAGGTCGGATAGAATGGCAGACTTTGAATCGAGGGAAAGGGACGCAGTAGTTGAAGGGGAGACATGTACTTGAACGGAAAGGGGAGAAGGATCAGGGGCGGCGATGACATTCTGAGGTATGGACAGCTGGGTAAGCGGGGAACAGAGGGTTGGAGATGTATGTGCGGAGGTGGGGGACATCCACAATGAAGGGGGTATTCCGACATTCGAGCGCTCAATGGAGTGATTGTAGGCGTGATAGCCTGCTGAAGGTATTGACGGAGGGTCAAGATGGAGAAAAGCTTCCGCAGGTCCATCGGACCCCCGAGAATGGGGTGTATTTGATGTGGACTGATCGAAGCTCTGCTGGGTGGGGTCAGTGGTGGGGTGTCAAGAGGTAGATGTCTGGAGGCGAACACTCACAGAGGCAGGCATCCTGAATGACTTGCGCTGTGGGAGAGCGATCTCTTGGGGAAGGCAGGAGGATAGGGGGGCATCATGGGTGGACCGTGACATGGTCGAGAGGGAAGAATGTGGTTTTGAAGGTGGTATTCTGGGGGTGTGATGGGCGGGGAGAGGTTGGGACCATGTGGAGTGATCATGGTGGTAGTCTGGTAGGTGATCGCGAGGGGGGTTCAACCTGGGATTTGAGAGGAGATGGCGATTGTGGTCTTGAGGGATGGAGGTGGGGACGGGGAATACGCCGTTGGCTGCGAGGTTAGCAAAGAGTGCGGGAGAGAGTGGGGCGGAGAAGAGGTTGTTCCAGTCGTCGTTTGGGAGAGACATTTGGGAATGTTGATCAGCGCTGGGATGTGGGTGGTGGGAGAGCATGAGTTGGATTGGGGATGAGGATGGGAGAGAATCGGAAAGAGGAAAGAGAAGAAAAGGGGTGTCGTGATCTGAGGGGGAGTATTAGCAGGAGGAGCGTAGGTAGGGATCAGCTACGGACCACTGATGGGAAGGGAGAGACCAACGGTCTTGTCCGTTCTGAGTTACTTGCCTGCGACACAAACCTTGCCCTTGACTTGTCTAAATCTTCTTATGAAAAACAAGCTAAAAAAAAAAAAAAAAATTATAACCCAACACGCGACGCGAGGAGGGATAAAAGACGGTGCACCTGTCCTCGAATCGACAACGCTGAAGAGGCAAGGGAATGCAAGGCACATACAAACGGGCACGCGCTACCGTCCGTCGCCAATTTAGCAGGGACCCCATATACACCATTCTCCAGATATGGTAATACGACCACCCAGTCTCTTCGCACGTATTCACATGTCGGTCTACGGTGACTAGGGTCGTCCTCATGGTACGCTCGCAACTGAGACGTGTCCGAGTTCCCTTTTCCTTTTCTCTACGTGACTGTACGTCGTCCTCGTCGTCCTCGTCGCATTCTTTTATTGCCGTCATCTCTCGGAAGCGCCTTCCATTCCCCTTCCTCATCACCCCCCCTCCGATCATCCTCCACGCTCCAGTGTGGCGTTCATTTACTTAAGTAGTCCTGCTAGTTTTTTTTCCGTGATCAGATCGCTCGGCCAGATCTCTCAGATCCCTTCTTCCTTCTCTCCCGTATGTACCACGTATTTTTGGCAGTCCTCCCTTTCTCTCAGGTTCTCCCGCTCGATGCCTCATTGTTCATCTCTTCTCCTCCGACGGACGGAACTTTTGCTCTGAATGGCCACTGGCCACCTCTTCGCGTCACGCCCCCTTACAAGTTTGCGATCGCATCACCCATTTCATGACTCCCGAATGTATTCTGCCCCACATGCATGTCCGCACGGTCCCACAAGTCGTGCAGATCACTCGCCTTTGCCCACCTCGCACCTTCGTTCCCTTGTTTTCCCAAGTACTGTCACATCAGCCATCGCTCGCAATTTGTGCACTTCGATGCATTGTGGTATTTGACGGGACATACAGTATCCGGATGTCTGTTTGAGACTTCACCTTACGCCGCCTCCTTTCGGACCAGCCCAGCACGCGTCTCGGTGACGGCATGAGCAGTGTCAATTGAACTACTACCCCCTATTCCCTTTCTAGGTCAATTTATCCGGTTCCTTGTCTCCTCTTACTGACAGCTTTCGTATCACCCTGGGAAAGACATGTCAAACTCCAGCTAGGTACTACTTACCTAGCTCAGCGCTCATCATCTTTACCGGTCCGGGCCCGCAGTACAGCAACTCGCACAACTCCACATTGAGATCCACACCCCATGTCGTATCCATCAACTCGCCCTGAGTCACTCCTACAACCATCCCCATGGGTGACTCGCCTCATCCACGCCCCCATTATTGCTGATCTCTCGACCTCAGGCACGCTCGATCAACTTACGACAATGTTGGAGCAACGGCGTGAGACCAAACCCATGACGTTACCCCACTTGGCCACCCTCATATACTTCTTCAACCATCCACTCTCACAGAGGTGCGCAGCATAACATCTTCGACCGGCCCTAGTTCGTTCACGGCAACTCATCAATATGCCGACTGTATACTCTCTACTCACCCCTCACACTGGCTCGACGCTTCCCCCACTTTATCACGCCTTTTTCTTTCCTCTACTCTTGCGCTTCCTCACTTTGGCCTCGTCTGCGATGTCCTCTTCCCCTCCTTCCGTCACCTCCGCTTCCATATGACTCCCATCAGGACTGTTATTCAGCAGTGGCGTATTAATCCCGTTTTGAACCTCAGGCAATGCCCGAGATTCCACAGCTGCTTCCTGTGCGCTCTTCTGTCGTGACAGCTTGGGATCATCTGACCACTTCCATACATCTTCGAGTTCCCCACGCACAACCGCCGTTGCGACCGATGACAGGATGCAAGCCGGACTAGACATCCCACCAAACATTAGCAAACGAGGCGAAAAGGGGGTTTCCAGGGGCCACTTACCTAAGATATAACAAGGCAGGCTGGGCAGTCCCCAACGCGTGCATGACTGACATGGTCGTGACAAGGCCCACCACATATGCTGTCATTGTGACAAGAAAGTAAGGCTTTGCAAATGACACCTGTGTCTTGTCTGCACGTGCGTGGTCATACCGTAGCGCCAGAGCAATAAAATGGCCCGGTATAACGACGTCACCCAACCCCAGCATGGTGAACCCTCGCTCAGTGGCAAATATCATTGATTTTGGCCACAGAAGCTTGACAGGCAGATCGAGAGAGGTGGCTACTTTCACCATCTAGATAGCATGTGTCAGCGCATTGTCCGTGGCATTTCCCAAGTTGCCACTTGCCGCTTACCACTTCGGTGCCATATACCCAGTAGACGTCATAAATGAACAGCCCCGATAGGAGAATGCATCCCGTTTTGAATGAGTCTAGTTTAAGGATCGACATTGAAATGTGCGAAAAGGAAAGTGCCAGGATGTCCGTCAATAATGCAGATTTGCGAGATTCGGTCGAGAAGCTGTAAAGAATGGAAGGGAGCATGCCAATTGGCAACAACAACAGCGTTGGTGTTCGAAATGACAGATGGACGACCTCTGAACAATAAACATAAGGCTGCCCAGTCATGGTAATCCATGCGCATATGCGACGCACCAAACGGGCCCCGAAGCAAAAGTACCTGATACCGCTCAAAACTCTTCCATCTCCCACACCCGATCACGAATTTCGCCAACGACACGACGGTCTGACATGATTAGCACGGTGACAGAAACGAAAGCATGTAAAACGATCGTACCTTCCATACACAAGCCACTGCAACGACCGAGAAATACCCACCGAGCAACCAATTGATCCATTCCTTGCCAAAGTACTTGATTACCAAGTACATACTAAGCAGCGCTGCGGAGCCGGCCTAATGAGGACATAAGACATTGGTGTGTATATGCATATTGAACCGTTGACACCCACAATCGGGAACAGCCACACATCACCAGAGGACAGCCGGAACGGGACGTCCTCATGTTTGTCGTCGTCCTCGTCTTGGAGAAGGCGCTGTTGTTCGGTAGACCGAGTGCATGTGCTGGTCTAGGCAATGTCGGGTCAATGTACCGAGGAGAATCACGCGTGGACACTTACCGATAGGGAGCCGAACGCTCCACAGTAAATGGAGACGCTAGCGAGACAGACAAGCCCGGTGTAGGACGAGAATGCGTCCCAGTCAGCGTCTACCATGAGCGAAACACCAACCCGAGCTAGAGAGGGAAAGAGCGTTCCGTACGGTTGAAGAGAGAGGCCTCGCTGAGGTCGCGTTGCACAAGTTTCGGTAGGGGGGATGAGTTTTGCCTTGTTTGTTTGAGTCTTCGAGGTGCTTGCCAAACAGCACGGAACGCGTCCGATTGGCTCTTTGCCCCGATCCAACTTTGGATCACTTACGCTAGTGTTGGCTCTGGCTCCTATTTCGCGAAGCGAGCGTCAGCATCAGGCCATGGCTTGCTAGTACCCCATCACCCCAAGGATTCGGATCTACCCTAAATCGATTACCGCTGTGTGATTCAGAAGTCCCACAGCCTACCCCAGGTCACCATATGCATCTGCAAGTCAGTTTAATGTCTCGTCTCTCATTTCCGAAGTTGAAAGAAGAGTCGGACATCGAAACGACTCGACTTTCATCTCGCGGGAGGATGCGAATAAGCGCTAAACAGCTAGACTAGGGCAGACAAGCCAAGCTGTATACTGACATACTGTACATCATGGAGCGCAACCCCATTCGGATAGGCCCGGGAATACGTGCTATGATTCAAGCAACGGTAACTATTTATATGCAACTACGTGTTATATGGCGTGAAGCATGGCGACAAAGCACGTTTGAGGACATAGTCTGCGTCATTCCGAATGTCATTAGAGTGAAATGCTTAGGTACACAGTCAAACTAGGTATCGTCTAGGACAACTCTATCCCCAACCTTTAGATCAGTATCCCGCCGCGATGCCATTCTTCCTCGAGTCGCTTGCCGCTGTGCAGTAGAGCTTGACTAAATATAGCACGTCCAAGACCACATGATTGTTGACATACCGTATATCTTGCCATCCTTGTTGACAACCAACTGGACTACTGCAGCAACGCGATTGATATTCGATACTATGATCCGCATGTGAGCATAAAGATGAACAAGGCCTATGATGGTGGCGAGACATCAATGCAGCCGTATCGCACGTACCTCTCACATTATGACCACGTTCACGAAGGCCATCGATAACCGGCGCCGGGAGTACGTTGTCTGCAGCGACGACTTCCGGATACAGCTGATTGTGGACGCGACCATATTCGACGGCTTGACTGGCGTCCATGCCCCAATCCAGGTTTAACAACGTCTGAAGCACCGCAGTGAAAATTTGCGATCCACCAGAACCACCAATAGCAAGGTAGAATGTTCCGTTAGCATGTTCTATAATCGTGGGCGTAACAGAAGACAGGGGTCGCTTTCCCGGCTCAGGATAATTGTCTGCACCAGTGTTGAGTAAATCACTCTAAATACTTTCGAGCGGAACGACTTACACGGAGATGCCCGCAAGCCAAACCCGTTCGAAGTGCCGGGTATGGAGAAATCGTCCATCTGCGTGTTAATGGTACGCAGCGGTTCAAAATTAGCTCTAAACGTGTTCCAGAATTTATTTTCTCACCTCATCGTTCAGGAGAATACCGGTTTCTGGATCTAACACTTGAGAGCCGAAAACTAAATTCACTGTAGTGGTCAACGAGGCGACCATGCCATCCTTGTCCACCACCGAAACATGGCTCTGTATGACAAAAACTAAGCACTTGCCTGTGCATGACATGCCATGGATACGTACGGTGCCATGATCAGTCTCAACATCAAATTCGGGGTTGTAATACTCCGGTGGGTGAGTACGATCCTTTATGGCAACATCAAAACAAGAAGACAGTATGTCGTCAACTTTCTCACGTCGGTGATATTTGCGGCGATCAGATCAGCATATTCTTTGGTTGGAATTTCTGCAACACGACCCTTTGAGCCTGTGTAGAAAGGGAGGTCCCCTATTCTTGTTCTAAAACACAATAATCAGTCGCTTAACCATGTACGGTTTGTTTCCATTTCAGCTTACCGTGCTGCAAAGCCAACTATTCGCCGTTAACATCTTGAGAAATGATCCTCACGATGAACACATGGGCTTACACTTCATGGCTTCCACAGTTCTGTGCACATTCAGCGGTGTCCGACCTTCGCCGATCAAATCAAATCGCTCAAGCAAATTCAGCATGTGGAGAAGCACAGGCCCCGAGGTAGGAGCATGGGAAGTGTACACTTTCTTATCATGGTAAGTCCCTTCGAGCGCACGTTCGATCTTGACGGTATAGTTCTCGAGGTCCTCATGCGTAAGGATGCCACCTGTTGCATGAACTTTACGAATGATGGAATCAGCAATGGCACCCTGTCATTGGTGTTTAATTGGGTTGCCGTCATCCGAGAAGGGACCAAAATTGAACCCAACCTTGTAAAAAGCACCCGGACCGTCATTTGCAATAATTTCGAGCGTGCGGGAGTAATTTGTGCGCTGGATGGTCTCTCCTTGAAGAAGCAGCCTTCCCTCTGGCGCAAATATGGCACGCCAATCTTCGTTGTGGAGCATGAGAGATGCGTACGTCTACAACACAGGTCAAAAGCGGAAATTCCCTACAATGACGCACTTACTTGAATCCTCTTGGCCAGCTCCGCATCTACGGTCCACTCGGCAGCAAGCTCTACACTTGGCTGTACGAGTCTGCACCAGGGTAAATGTCCCCAGCGGCGATGGGCTTCTTCGAAGCCACGAAGTTCGCCAGGTACGCCAACAGCCAAGCCACCAAATTTGGCAGCAGAAGGACCGTTAACATACATCGTCTTGTTTGCCAGCACTGGTGCAGTTTCACGATAATCGACCGTAAACACCTCGGAGGTGCCACCTGGCGTCCTGGGGGGTATACGGATGGTCATGAAACCACCCCCACCAATCCCTGAGCTTCACGTGAATAATACCAAATTAAACATCGAGTAGAACAAGCTTGTCGTTGAGCATACTTACGAGAACATGTTGACCACACCAGTGCAGAGCGAGGCACTGATGGCTGCATCTATGGCGTTTCCTCCCTCCTTTAACACGTCAACTCCGATGTCTGAGCACCGCTTGTTCTCTGACGCAACGGCGCCATGGTCTGCGGTGATCAAATAGGCCGGATTGCGGACGACCGTGTGCGAAGAAAAGGATGGTAGATAGGACAATCGGTGGCTACGAACGAGCACCAAGAAGAGGCAAAGGGAGCCGAATAAGAGGAATCCCCGCTTCCATGGGGTACGCGCACGCGCTCGGACGTGTGATTCGTCGTACAGTGGAAGAGTATCATCTGGAAAAGAGTCGGTTAACAATGGGAAATGAGCGCGTTTGCTCTCATCCTCGAGGAGTAGAGGCTTTGGGGATGACATGGTATCGCCGGCAATGCTAACAATAAGCGAACCTTGTCAAGCTATATCTCCTGGAGTTTTGAATGTACTCGTGTACACTTAACGCAATGCTGACAGTGCTTTGCCAGCTCGACAGTCAGATTCTCTGTAATTCGGGTCTCACTACGAGTGTGAAATCAGCATCACGCAAATATCACGTATTATGTTCCGTACCGGTATCGCTTAGATAACGCCGTGGTAGCTCGGTCAGCTGCAATTTATCGTTCCCCACGACCACGAACGCAGCTATGCGCTCCCACAGAGGGGGCTCACCGTGCTTGGACGACTCGATGTCGAGCCTGTCGCGCACAAGGTTGGTCTAACCGCGGGCCGGTCGACGTCATCGTGAGACTGATGTCGATCACATATTGGCTCAGTATTCATACTTTGCACAAGCAACCAAAGGCAATAGGTTCTTCGATAACACCTATTGCCGCGCCTCTCGTCCGCTTAATGCATTTCGATAGACATTCCAGACTACAGACAGACGAAACGAAGGAAGACCAGTGGCCTCAATGCGCGTTTCGACCGTATGATCGAATCGGTCAACACCATGCTCTCGAACAGAAATGCCAGCACAACCGCTTCACGAAAAAGGATCAAGTCTACCGGTACTACCTCGTCCGTTAGCAGTCATGATGTTCCAAAGACTCCGGTGGACGCCTACACTAGTCCTTACTCAGGGAAATTAGGCAAAGATTTTTCCTTGCTCAAGATAAGGAAGTCATCTGTGCTTCTCCGGGAACACTACGGTGAATTCCCTGAGCATGCGGTATGCGTATATGCGCTCCGTTCTTCCCGATCTCGAGTATTTCTATCGTACAGACTCCACCCAAGGATGCGAGGAATCCACTCCCCGATTGGCTCGCAGAGACGTTCTGTACATTGGAAGCAGGCCATCCTCTGAGGGGGCTGCTATCATCTTCTCATGTCGGCGGGGAATACGAACTCAACGCCCCCGCGGTGGAAATGCTGGCCGTTTCGCAAGCTGACGATATTTTTGCTTTCTCGCCCTTCGAACCGGATAAGCAAAACGAAGTTCCCGATACAGCTTATCGCTCACATAACGCATTGAATATACAGAAAGATAGTTTATCTGTCATGACTACAGGTCCTATTCATTCGCATCTGCCTCCCGAATCGACGAATTCGGCCCTACCGTTTTCCACGCCTGGCCGTTTTGCCCCGGCTCCCAAGCCAATAGAAAGTGTAGTCTTTTATAGGGGCTCGTCCCCAAAACGCTTAGTCACTTCCCATGCCACTAACATGATGCACCCTCCTGCACAACCTACATCACATTTACGTCTAGATGACAGAATCAAGCCGTCGCCCCAATCCATTTGGCCGTGTTCAAACCTCGTTCAGAATAATGACCCCCCCACGGACTTTCAGGAACGCGCCACTTATATTAGTCACAATCATCAACCATCTTACAATGGCAACAGTAACCCCAACGCGTATGACACTCCGGGACCCACCCTCGCTTGTTCTCGCCCAGTTTACGTCGATTCGCCAACGGAAGATCCTTCGTTATCTGATCCTCTCGAACCCGAGACTTTTGACCTGGATCTCAACGCTATCGACTTCCACTGGCACCCGTTTTTGCGGTCGAATACCCAAGAACGTGACGCGAATAGACATTCCGCATCATCCTCGTCCCCACTTGATTATGTTGTACCTAACCAGTTGGGCGATCAAAGCGAATGGAAAGCACGTTTCGATGTGCGCCAGGGAGAGTACACCGATTCTAGCGAAGAGCCCCCATATCCTGTGGAAGACCTGGAGACGGCGCGTCTTGACGATGTGATCAAGACACCGCCGAATGACATGACCACAACTCGGTTTAGCCTTGACTATTCAATCGAATCATCGCCGATCAATGACGTACGGGAAGCGAGCACCGCGTTCGTTTTCGCCCAGGGGAATCCCTTATCTCCGCTTCCAGATCAACCCGAATCCGCTGTGTCGGCTCCCAATAGTGTTCTACCTCATGGTGATGGAGAAAACATACATTCAAGTGAAGAAGAATTTCCCTTGGTGAGTGAACGGGAGGCCGAGCCCGCAAGCGAGGCACATTTATGACTTGTGTCCTCCTCACCATTAACTTCATTCCTCGAAGAAGCTGCGTGTCCAGAAAATGAGAGCTGTTGAATTTGGCGTTCGTGAGACACTGCCCTCAACGCCGTTAAGGCAGGCCTGCGTTTCCCCTCCCACCACTCCACAAAAGGTTCGGTCGACCCAGTCGTGCGACGTGCAACGGGCACCTCTACGCAAAACGTCCTCCGCATTGTCCTGGAAGATGCCACTGAAATTTTCAAAACGACCCATCATGGAGATACAAGATGATGACATCCACCATCTTGCACGCGTTCCCGCACACTTGAACAGCCACGACAGCATTGAATCTTGGAGTGAGGTGAATTAAAAACATTGTTCTGTAGCCTGCGTTGCTTCAGCTAGAGGCTTTTGTACCCCTCTCTATACCGATGATGTCCAATGGCGCTTTCTGGAGATGTGGCGCCTTGATTTTTTTTCTTAGTCCAACGAGCTCCGTTCCTTGAACGAATCATAATGTTCAGGAGGCAGTGCAAACGAGCGCGACGTCTACATTACCTCGAAACTGTTTCACCACATCCTAGGCGATACCGATTCGGAAAACCTTTAGAGGGGTCCTTAGCCTCCTCTGTCGTTGTTATCTACGCTCATCGTGAATCCATAAATTGTGCGCCTTGGCTGCTCTGAGGCGTACGTGTTTTGGCCTGTACTTCACCCGAATACCCAAGGCCAAAGGGCGGGGAACTGCGAGCAACTTGCATGGCGCTTGATTCAGTTAACGACTAGTATGCGGCCATCGTGGGAGCAAACCCAGCGGGCAGCGCCATCAGCCCGGGTGGAGCTCTGAGCTCTCGCCGTCGCTTGATGGTGTTCGACTTCCCAAGGGTTTAACCCGACCACGCATCAGCGTACAGTGACTTCGCTGCCTTCTTCGGTGAGCACGTACTTATAGAGGCGGCATATGTTACTGCGCGTCTATCGGAGGCCCTGGGCTGTTCTAAAAAAAAAGAGGATGATAAAGCCCCCTAGTCAGCTTCAGGCCCTGAACTTGTCCGGCAAGAACGGGATGGTAAGTCCGCGGACTTGGGACCAGCCGTCCGTCATGCATTTATTCGGGAGGAATCTGGAGAACAAGAAGCCACATCATCGTTATGACTAGATTGCAATAGTCAACGCTATCGTACTTTATTCAACGGGGGACCCTTAACCAAGGAATTTGTCCTAAGCAGGTCGATGACAAGGAACAAGTTTGTCGTTTCAACTTTGGCGGGCATCACAAGGCGATCATTCCCTTTTGTACTATTGTTAAGCGCTCAAAGCTACTCGTCATCCAGGGATATCGTGAGGCGATGGAGAGTGTCAAGAGGAAAATATACGCTATGGGCTATATTGCGTGCATCCTTGGTGAGGCGGGAATCGGTAAGAAACTCGTCGTTGAACCCCCCGAGCTGTTCAGGTCACCCGGGTCTCCTATCTGCAATATTTATTCTTTTTTGAAAACGATGTCACCCTTCATGGTATAATCGACGTGGGGCCCTTGTGACACCATCACCCACTCGCATGGGGCTTGCGCGATACCTGCCCCTATGCTAATCTACATATACCCTCTTAGTACGTTTCCATTGGCGTTTGGACATTCCAGACAACCTTTTCGGCACGGCAGCTGTAAAAGGGCTGGACCAAGGGAAGAGAAGCTAAATTATACTTTACGAACATTTGATTAAACAAAGAGATTGAGGGTTCTTGGTATGTTCAGTTGGATAGGTCATCGTTCGTGGTCATACGCCGGCAAAGTTGTCTGATCAGTTCTCATAGCATCCTTTTCCGACTTTGGTTTTGCCGTGCCCAACCGCTTGTAGAGAAATGACCCGCATTCCGCGAGCTTTGCTCGAACTCTACAGTGACCCCGAGGGCCGCAATACGCGTGAACACACCATCAAACACTATATCAAACAGCTTGTTGAGTTCCTCAAGGTCACTTTAGGAGCTCACAAGGATGCCATCGAACATTTTCTTTATCCAGCCTTCCATGAAGAAAGATACTGTTTATCGCAGTGAGCACTCATCTTTATCTCTGTGCACACCTCGTCCAACTAGCCCAAGAGGTTATACGTCAAATGGAGGAGACAAGATTGAAATTCTTCTGGAAAATGAACTCGGGCTCCTACCCGCTCAATGATGGGATGGATATACGGATGATCCGTGCGCTACTTCCCAGTTCACGAGAATGCTATTATCATTCGTGTTAACAGCGGCCCAAAATAGTAAAACTTCAAGTGAAACACTTTGATTTATTGGGAACATAACACAGACATCAATCCTACGGAATACTGTGATTCTGGGTTCAGGGTCGGAAAGAAGAGGGAGCGGGAAAGCCAAGCAAGGGTGGACTTACCGGTAGGGAGAGTTTGCATCCACCTCAGCACAATCGATCTCGAGCATAGCGCGAGTTGTCAAGCTTATGACCAATTTGTGGACCGGTTCAGACATGGCACTCCATGCAGAACATGCTACCTTTTACATTAATTATTCCCATTGAAATGTGGAACACCAGAAATCCGAACGCAGGGGCACAAGGCGGATTGCGATCAGTGATTAATGGTGCAGACAGTACATACTAGTAAACTGACTGTCTTTCCTCAAGACTTCATGGTAGCACAATGTCCTCAACACAAGTATCCAGTCTCTGCGCATGATATCAGTGGCCACAGGGCCATGAGATGAACAAGTCGTCGAGTGAGGAAAGCTTCGTCAGTAAAGAGTATGTTACAGAACAATGGGTGTGCCCACCCACTCCTTTTCCTGACGAACTCGACAGACCCTACCTGTCGTGGATGTGGGAGACCAACGACCCTTTGTGGGACGTCCCCCGGTTCACCCAGGAGAACCTACTCCGAGGGGACCTCTATCGATACAGAGATGAAGATGATCATTATGTGGATTGGACTGCGTCCCCTGATGAGTGGGGTGTTCCTCCACCTCCGAGCAACACACCCAGGAGGGACAATAGTGACAGGGGTTGGTACGACTGGACCAACTCTATGGACAATGAATCCCCGTTCTAGAATAGCCAGGATATCTAGACTCCTTCGTAAGCACCACACCCATACCTACTCCACACAGCAGCCAGTGGTGCTTTGACCCCTTCTCAGTTAGCCCGTCTCCCTCGCTATTCTTAGAACAGACACTTGTTCCTTTTCTTTTATGATAAAGTATTTACATGTGAACTCTCTCATGGCCATGAGAGGATTCTCATGCACTGCCTTTCTATTTGCATATTCACAGCAGTGCATATTGCCCCAAAGGTTATGGACGCTTACCTACTTCTCCCCAAAGAACCTTACTTTGGGGACTCATGCTCCCATATCGAAGATGGGATTGTTTTCCCATCTCTTCCCCATTTAGTATAAAAGCGCCTATGTATTATTAGTTATGCCTTAGCTAAATTCTATGTGATCTTATGTGGATAACAGCATACCTTGAAATGGTGGACAGTTTACTGTTTCTCAAGAGAGTCCAAGTGCAGATAGCACTTAATTATCACTATGTGATCCTCACCTACATCTATGCGGCCTGACTCACTATCTTCTATATTGCCACTGCCACCGGCACTAGGCTAGGAACATTCAACAATGTTGTAGCTGAACGGCTCCACGTCTCACATTCCATATCAGAGTATCATCATGTGATGCGATGTTGTAGGCTACAGCACAACCCCATAACATGGGAACAAAAAAAAAAGAAATCTACCTAGTGACTCATCGAGGCCATACTAGTACGCACTGCTTACTTTGTTCCCATGGATGGAACTGTCAGCTAAAAGAACATCATCAGCGATGATGTGCACCCGATGGGCTTACTGAACCATGAGTAATTGTTAAGAATGGTGGGGTAGAAGGCGAAATGCCTGCTGCAGTCCCCCGGGCTGTGGCTCTCTATTTTATACTACACTAGATATCCCATGCTCTGATAGCACCATGTGCTCAGTAGAATTCACCATATGTTCACTATGTTTTCCATGTGCTCTCTCCATATGATGTTGTTATGTCTGATGGATTGCTCTAACCATTTAGGACGGAGCATCATCAGAGTTTCATTATACTCAACACTCCCCCTCAATCCTCGGACATGCTGAGATCCCAGGTGTGTTGTTGGTGTTTTATTCTTACTAAGCTCTTGGTTAGTATATCTGCGCGCATATTGTCTATGCGGCAATATTTGAGCTCAATATGTCCCTTTTTGATATGTGACCTTACATATATGGTGATGGCTTAGGGTGAAATGTCACAATCTTTTGTGATATTGGAAGTTTTGTGCGATGGCGATTGCTGATTGGTTGTCTTCATACAATAGCGTTGCACCGTGTTGTTCACAACCCAATTCAGTGAATAAGTTTTGTAACCATCTAATCTGCTTTGTCGCCTCTGACATTGTGGCATATTCCGCTTTGGCGGTCGAGAGTGATGGGTCATTCTGCTTACTTGATGCCCACATGATCGCTCTGCCATTGAGCAAGAACACATTACCACTAGTCGAAGTTGCATCAGCGTAATCAGCGAAACTAGCATCTGAGTATCCAATGATTTTGTTTACATTGGTCTTGACTTTCTGATAGGTTATTCCCAAATTTTTAGTACCTTTGAGATACTATAGTACTTGTTTAGCCACTATCCAGTGTTTTAGATCTGGATTGGCATTGAACGAGCACAATCGATGCACAATATATACTATATTGGGACGTGTCACAGTGGCTGCATACATTAGTGAGCCAATGAGTGACGCGTATTTATTGCTTTGACATGCTTCTCTGGTTTCATGGTCATATGGCTGTAACTGGATATTCGGCTCAGCTGATGTGGTTACCAGATTAGCATTCGCCATCTCATACTTTTCGAGAATTGACTCGATGTACTTTGTTTGTCTTATTGTGAGGGTTCCAGCCTCACGATCATGTGTGATTTCGATACCAACTAATTTACTCAGTTCGCCTAAATCGGTTATGTCGAATAGACTCTTTAGTTGCCCCTTTAGGTAATTCATTAGCTGTGGCATTTTGCAGAACAGCAACATGTTGTCTACCCATATGGTGATGATTTCTATCCCATTGGTATTTCTGATGTAGACGCAGGGGTCTGAATTTAATTTTCTGAATCTGATTTTGGTCAGATCTTGGTTGAGTCTTTCGTTCCATTCATGACCAGATTGTTTTAGGCCATATAAGGTTTTGATTAGATGACATAACCGTGATGTGCCATCATCATAGCCTTCAGGCTGTTTCATGTATATTTCCTCTTTTAGTTTCCCATTTAGGTATGCACCTTTAATATCCATTTGTTGGATTTCCCAATCCTCAGCAACAGCCAGTGCCAGGATAGCTCTTATGGACTTGAGCCTTACGACTGGAGAAAATGTTTCATTAAAATCTTGGCCAGGGATCTGAGTGAATCCTCTAGCTATGAGACGTGCTTTGTATTTCAGTAGATTTCCATCTTTATCATATTTTCACACAAATATCCATTTGTTAGATATGGGCTTCCAATCATTGGGCACTTTGGCTAATTTCCATGTGCCCATGTTGTTGAGTGTCTTTAGCTCCATTTGGATCACTTCCTCCCATTTTGGCCAATTGGGGGATCTTTTTGCCTCCGTGAGTGACAGTGGGTCTCGACCTCCAAGGGGAGTTTCTGAGAATGCCTGGTATATACACTCTGTGCTAGGTATTTCCTCTGCACAATATACACATTTGGCAGCCGGCTCATCATCCTCATCTGGGTCATCAACTAAATCGGGTAAGGGATCTATATTGTGATCAGTATTATTTTGGTCTTGTTTTTGTCACTTAGGCTCTGGGCCTTGCTCTCCATCATGTACTCATTTATTGTTTATTTTGTCACCACTTTTTGTCTGATCTGTGGATCCCAGTTCTCTATTGTCATTGGCATTCAATGCCAGTTTGCCAATAGTGTGTGGCTCCCCCTTGGACCGGTAATCGGGTGATGAATTTGGTAATGACATATGTGGGAAACGGTAGTTGCATGATACTTTCACAACTTTTGTATTAGCATCCCAATAAAGTACTGCTTGGGCGGCATCACTGTAGCCAACAAATGTATGTGACTTTGCCTTTGCCTCAAGCTTGTTCGGTCTGTCCTCTCTGAGTATCCAGATGGGAACCCCAAATTCTTGTATTGTGGAGATGTCGGGTCTGTCACCTGTCCATTTTTGGTGCGGTGTAATATCACTGATGGTGCATGTGTAAGCGCGATTTTGGAGATATGCAGCATGTGACATCGCTTCTGGCCATATCTCTTTCAGTATATTGTGGGCCAATAACATCGCGCATGCAAGCTCCATAAGCATGCGGTTGTACCATTCGGCAATGCCATTCTGTTCCGGCATGTAGGGGGCAGTAGTCTGGATCTCAATACCCTTATCTAGGCACCAATTGATTAGATCGCAGTTCATGTACTTGCATCTGTTGTCTACCCATATGATCTTGGGCAGATGCTCCCCCTGATGCTCAATCCAATTTAGATGATGTTTTACTTTTTCTGGTGCTTTGCTCTTTTGTTTTATGAATGCGAGCTTAGTTTATTATGTGCAATTGTTAATGAATGAAATGTAATATCGATATCCTTTTTGGGAAGGAACAGGGGCTGGGCCCCATAAATCCGAATGTGTCATCTCACCTGGTTTGGTAACTCATTGGTGGTGACATTTCAGCAACAGTTGCCTAATTATTTTGGCTTGTGTGCATGCCAGACAATTGAAATCCTGTGGGCTGTCAAGCATGGAGAATCCGTCCACGAGGTTCTTTCCATGCATGTGCTTTAGTCCTGAGATGCCGATGTGGCCGAGATGGTAATGCCATTGTTCCCATGTATAACTTTGTTTAATTTTTATGGCAATGTGCACCTTGTCTGGCAAAACGGTTTCTGCACTTAGGTAGTATAAGTTTTTATCGCATTTAGCCTGTGTGATTGTAGTCCTTTTGTATTGTAGATATCTAGGCATCCATTTGTGAATACAACTTTTCCTCCAGCATTATCTGTTTAGCTGAGAGATATGAGGTTATCGCATGCCATGGGAATATACAGGGTGTCATTTAATTTGATTTTAGTGATCTGATTGCCGATCTGACTTTGTATGGTTACTATCCCATGTCCTTCAGCAGCGACAGCAAAGCCTCCAAGGCCTTGTATGGTCTTATTTGTCAGCGTCATAAAATTTGTAAATGCCTCTTTTTGGGCACAAATGTGTGTTGTTGCTCCTGAGTCAGCGATCCACAAATAAGCAGAAAAGTTGACATCTTTGGTCACTTCATTGAGGGACGATTTAGCAAATGTAGTTACAAGTGCGTGATCATTGTCCATATCAAAATCAATGTCCTCCAGCGCTACTTCAGTGTGTTCTCTCCCTTTCTCCTTTTGGGCAGGTTTCTCTCTCTCTTTCCACTTACTAATCCACCCTTTTCCATGATTGGTGGGGTTCCTCCAGCATTCGGCATCTTTATGTCCATGTTTGTCACAGATACCGCACTTGGTATTACCATGTAAGCAGCAATCGTGTGTAGCGTGATTAGTGCAGCAGCAAATGGAGCATGGTGGAAATGTGGTCTTGGCACGGGAAGACCCGGCACTGCATGCCATGAGGGCACTGTCAGTGCCAATATCTTGGCGGTGCTGCTCCTCCAGATGGATAGCTTGGCAGAGCTCATAGACGGTCATGCCATCGGACGTCAGATTATGGTCCTGACCGGTTTGGTACCCCAAGTATGAGGATACCCATGCATCTCAGCTCTGCAGCAAGGACATTACAATAATATCTTTAAATTGTTTATTGTTAATTTTGTATTCCGGGACACAGAGCCTCTCTCTCAGGTCTTTTAAGTCCCGGATATGGTCCCTCAGACTACTCCCTTCAGCTGCTTTCATAGCAAACAGTTCGCGCTGAGTACTGAGCAGCAATTGGGTGTGCCAAGGGTGATGGGTGTCCCTGAGTTGATCCCACATTTGTTGTGCTGATTCAGGGCGTCAAGCTGTGACATGTCTCTTTCGCTAATTGTGGTGGAGATGATTGTGCGCACGGAGTAGTCATGCAGGGACCATATTTCCTTCAATCTAGGGTCGAGCGGTTGTGGTTCTGTGCTGGTGACTAATCCCCATAGCCTTTTTGATGCGAGGTAGTAGTGGAGTCGGGTGGCCCAATTCTGCCAATTTTCATCGGTCAAGATAGGTAATTTTGTGACAATGTTTTTGAGCATCAGAGATTCTGAGCGCTGATGGATCAGTGGTGTTGGCATTGGAATGTGAGGTGGCTGTGTTGCAATAATGGCATGTTGTGCCAGATCAGGAGGATCCGGCAGAGGAGTCAGATTGATAATGGGTGTGGATGGAGTCAGGGTGAGCAGTGACGATGGAGGTGCATCCATTGTTTTGGGATAAGGAATATGACGAGTGATAAAATTCAATAGTAGTTTGTCAGCAGAGTATTTAGCTATGAGTGGGGCTCATAACCTGTTAAGAATGGTGGGGTAGAAGGTGAAATGCCCACTGCAGTCCTCCGGGCTGTGGCTCTCTATTTTATACTACACTAGATATCCTGTGCTCTGATAGCACCATGTGCTCAGTAGAATTCACCATATGTTCACTATGTTTTCCATGCGCTCTCTCCATACGATGTCATCATGTCTGACAGATTGCTCTAACCATTTAGGACGGAGCGTCCATCAGGAAATTTTCATAGAAATGACAATGCTATATATAGTTATATCTACAACATCAAACATTATTATTGATATCATAATGATATACAATGTGATCCTAACATATAGCCTCTGAAAGCATTTATAGTATAGATCATATCTATTATTCTGACTGTCTTTGATCATATGTAATCTATTACGATTCATTCCTGAGACATAGCTGAGTGCTATACAGACTACTCTTTTTCCTTGATTTCCTTTACTCTGGACTTACCCATCAATTCCTAGATGAGTCCTTACCTTCCATGTGGATATGCTCCGTTTCTCTGGCTCATCTAGCCCTTGTCATTCATGCTTACTTGATTCCCTTTTGTCATAGACATTCCCTTTGATCCGCTTAGTCACTGTATATCTGTCATGGATGAGTCATTCCTTATCTCTTATCTTGGTTCAACCCTTGACCTTTCTGACTCATCCATTCCATTATTATCCCGGCTTATCCATTTCTCCTGACTTAGCCCTTGATCTCAGATCACCTTCCATTCTTCTGGCTAAGTCAGCATTTCTTTGATATTCCATTGTATTCCTGGACATTCTGATGACTTGTCACCCTGACTCATCATCAGTCCCCTATACCCTGTTCCCTTTCTCGTACTACACAGCCGCCTTTCCTGATTACTACTTATAGCTGCTTCCTTGTACTATAGTTCTCCATCTTAGACCTCCCCTGACAGTTCCCTATCTCCTGCATAATTCCCTATCTCCTTCATGATCCCTTGACATCCCTGTATCCTCTACCTCTAATGAATCCATCATTCTACATCCCTGCCATCTGCTTGTCTCAGACACTCCACTGTTGTTTTATCAAAAATCTCTGATCCTTCCATGATCTTCCCTGACATCCATCTCGCTGAAGTTCCCCTCGCCCAGACCATTGGTGATGTCTCTTGATCACATCTTCACTCATCCCATTACCAATCCCTTTGACCACTGATGACTCTCCTTCATCCCAATCTCCCTAAGTCATCTAGTCATCCCTTCGCCAGTGTCCCGGTAGTATCTGCGAATCTCTTCAGTCTATGGCGATATCTATCGCTTTCCCTTTGACCCTTCGGTGATGTCCTCTCTACCATTCCTTCATCACCACCCTCTCTCTATATCTGAACCTAGGACTTACCTTTGCCCTTCTCTTGCTTTACCACCTTGACTCCCTGAATAGGGACACAAGGGCTATGCTCGGACCTACCCAGTACAAGTGTAACATAATCACAAAGTTACATATTTTCAGATTGGTCTATTAAATATTTTCTGATCATGAGAATCATATAATGATTCTATCATATAGCCTCTGAGAGCACTTATAGTATAGACAATGTCTATTATCCTGACTATTTTTGATCATTTTCAATCACAAAGTTATATATTTTCAGGTAGATCTATTGGATATTGTCTGA
>JBBPJU010000546.1:0-21146 GCA_038088875.1 Austroboletus festivus
TAGTTGTTACTCCGCACATGGTTTTCTTGTCTCCACCAATGAGAGCGCTCAGATCCATGGCACGTAACCTTTCGTAACTGTCGAAGTCTTAGCCGGCTTAAGCGTCGTTTGATCTGCTCGACAGATGACTCGGTACTGATGCCTAGGCTATGAATCCTCCTGGGGGTATGTACATTTCGTTATATTCGACCGTGGGTGTTAATGTTTGTTTCCCAAGACCTTCAACTTCACATTTTGCATTACTGTCTTTTCGATGGCCAGAGAGCTCAGAGCGTAAAACTTTGTACATATGTACTCAACCTACTTATATATCTGCCAGCGATTTGCAACGTAATTCACCAAGTGTGCCGTTGGGTGCCGTGACGCGCCACCGTCACTTCACAGCTTGCCTGTTGCAGGGCGGGCATCTGCAACTCGGAAAGCGTGGAGAGGGTGTTCGAGTGGTAATATAAAAGTACCAGTACCGATTTGCACCGATTTGACAGTGCTGCCCGCGCTAGTAGTCACAAATTTCACACTGAGACCTCCAGTTACTTTACGTAAGCTCCCGTAAGTCGCTAGCTTTTGTCCACCGCCAGTTTCATTTCAGACATTTTGCAAGGCCGTTGTTTCATTCGACAGTTACTGACCCGTCTGCATGAACCTCAACGATAAGGACCCCCTCCAATCCCTCCAATCTATTAGCATGTCTGGATCGTCTGCTCATTTGTTTGCCATCTCATTCCTTTTCTTGCCGATTCTGTTTCCAACAAACCGTACGCGCCACATTATTTTGACGATCGGCGCTGAAACATCACACGATGGCACGCCTCACTTCGGCAAGTACTTATTCTCCAATTGGGATATAGAGTTCTCAATATGTCCCGAACTCAATTTGGAATATCCTTTTCTTCCGCGTTTCAACCCTATTCTCTTACTACTCATATACATACCCCACTGAGTGTTGGATAGTATGCGGTCCAACTTCTTAAGAAGACGGAGACAGCTACTGTTTCTAGCGCTCGCATCTCTCGCCAGGGCAGACTATTACATCGATGATCAAAATTATACCTCCCTCCTGTATTCAGAAAATCCTGCAGGAGCTAAATGGGGACCTTTCCAGGAGAATGGTACGACACTGTCTATCAGGCTTGACAACGCTACGATGATGACTGTCGACGCATCTCAATGTTACAATTATACATTGTGAGTTTTCTGTCCTTACTCAGACTTTGAGCTTAACATCCTTCAGTACCTGTGAGTCCCTGGACGCGCGGGAAATCATGAACTTATTCTGATAATACAGATGCGGCATGTACCACTGCTGACGACTGCCAAGTGCAAATTCCTTTCGCTGGTAAGGGCCAGTACCTGAAATACATGCCAATGCTGACCATATCTCGCAGGCTCCGGTATCATAATAGGTGTTCTTCAAGCTGGTGCACAGGGAATCAATGCCAGTCTCACTATCGACGGAGGAGAGCCAACTTATAATTTCCTTCCCGCTCCTCCCGGACCAAATTTTTACACTCCAAACGTCACTCTTTTCAGTGTTCAGGGTATTGCTACCGGAAATCATACAGCAATGATGACTGTACTGACCCGGCACAATGGATTCAGCGGGATGATGTTTGACTATGCATTAATCAATGAGACGATCGTCTCATCTACAACGGCTCCACCCATGTCGACGTTGACCTCTGCGACTTCGTCCAGCTCTACTGCAGCGGCTGTGCCGTCCTCTTCCGGGTCGACGTAAGGGTTTTCCGAATTTCTCCTGTAAAACGTTAATCCCTTTGACAGTATCAATAGTGCCATGGCCATAGGAGGATCCATAGGTGGAGTCGCGGGTTTTTTGGCCATCGTTCTTGTTATATTCTGCTTCCGTCGTCGGCGTCGTCATAAATCGCAAAGCCCAAGCGTGGACCTCGACGCAGAACCAAAGATTGTTCCATTCATCTCGCCAGACTCGCTACACAGCCAATCCGCCATCGCAGACCCTTACAATGCTTTTCCACATCGAAGGACCGAGAGTCTCATGACTGGCCTTGCCGGTACGACACTTGCGCCACTACACTCGACGACGCAGGACACGAATTCCTTCTACCGCAGGAGGGAGTCGCCACTGGTTGTAACGAACCTGAACACGAGGGAGAGTGGGTTCGCTGATGCCGATGTCGCTTCCACTGCTGCCTATGTGCAGCCTAGTTCGTCTAGCGCGTACTTCCCTGGCGCATCGAAAAAGTCCATGTCACCACCATCACACACGCAGACGCAGCAAGTTCATCCAATGTTGTCGGACGACCAAGCCGATTTCGTGAACACGCTGTACGCGAACAATGTGCCAGCTGGTGCGATTGCGCGCGTGATTGAGCGGATGATGGCAGGAGAGCAACCCGTGGTGGATGGATATGCGTTCGTTGCGCCGCCAAGTTACGATCATGTTGCTAGTGACAATTAGTGAGCTTTGGCCATCTAGTCTTTGATGAACTGCTTTCTTTGCTTTCTTTTTGGGGTTGCTGCATTCTATTATTTGCATTAATGATTCTGGCTCATGCGCATTCTATACTACGAAGCATTTCGTGGCTAGGTCACCAGCTGTGGATCTTGCTATCTCGTACCTATTTGTCGTCAAACAGCTAAGCATGGCTATTAAACAATTAGGAACGATAGTCGGCTTACCTTCAAGGTCGCGCGATCCCATTTTTGATGTGCTTCGAGTCTCGTTGAGCTACCTCGTGGTTGCTAGTAAGTAATGTTGTGGTCAACAACGTCGAGTAGGTAAGAATATTTCAGAGTCAACGGATCCGGCGAAAAGCCAATAGCATGGGCCAGCATGCAGCCTAAAAGCATTAGCAGGACTTGCCCCCCTATCGCCTTGGTATCAAGGTGATGGAGCCATCGCAATGCAGTCCTTTACCGACAAACACAAGTTCAATGGTGTCATGTCACCACTCCCAAGACCAAAGCAAAAGTGATACTACTACCATTATGGACCACGAGGCAAGGAAGAGCGTGCGGACCGCTTGATCATGGCGGATCCATTTGCAAAGCTCCGAGCGATGAGCCCGAGTAGGTAGAGGGGAAATTGTAGCACTAATGGAACTATCCCAGACTTGGATGGGATAGAAAAAGTTCGGCATTACCTGGAGGCTGGGACCTTCAACCTTAATGCGTACCCTATGGATGGTGCTCCTGTCATTGGATTTATCGAGTTCCAAGTAGGTTTCTGATTTATGCTATTTTCTTTTCGCTGACGGGCCCTTGACAGCATAGCAATGCAATTCCAAAACTGCACGATCACTGAAAAGGAGTTAAATGCTGCTATATCAACCACGAATTTGAATACTGGGGTGCAGGTTGTGGGCTGGACTGCGACTGTCGGCCATAGATATTTTGCACCCACCGTCGGATTTTTCGTCGAGCTCAATCTTAAGCAAGGTATGGTTCCACCTTGTCTTTCATCACACTGCGGACCTCGTTTTACACTCTGTGTTGTAGTGTCCAACGTCTCGCATGCAACAGAATGTGTACCCGAAAAATTGTTGTAGTCACATAAATGGCTTGCAGTAAGCGCCGAATGCGGGATATTCCATAAACCCACCATTTGTTTCATGCCACCTGAGTCATTCACTGAGTTTCATCGACTGAGGGTCGATGAGAACGGGCAGAATAATATTGTACAGCTGAAACACCCATCATCTTGTCCAAGGCTGAGTATATAATGTGGCTTTTGGATCGGGTCACAGAAGAGCTGTCTTAAGATGTCTTGTCAAGTTTCTCTTGTCTACTTACCACTACGATCGTGGTGATCCTAGCTAGTATGGTTATCCTGTATACATGTCATGCCTATACCATCTGTCGGTCTGGTGGATATAACCAGTCCAGCAATAGGCACTGGGGCAGCCCGCACTGGTGTCATCCTCGGAGTTTGTACGTTATCGTTATCACAAGTACCATACTGTAAATGCGGCGCAAAAAATCCTACCTGTGGCTGCCAACCATGGCCCTGGGCCCAGCAGTGATTCGACGTGCTCATCAATGATCAGCATCGTCTATAACGCCATCAGCTTTACTTTCAGCAATTCTCTCGTGTTTGGCTACGGATTCAAGAATCAAAGTGAATATATCTCGCCATGAGTCGCTTTACGACAGCCAGGAGGTCCTAAATATCCACAAATTTGTAACCCGGTAATGTCATCAACTGGCGGCTGCCAAACGTAAGTTCATCACCTAAAGCGATGCGTGGCGCACCACCCTCTCCACAGATATCATGATGCTCTCCAGACGGTGTTTCAATTGATGGTTTGTGCCTTATCTTCACGCGGGAGTCAGGAAGCAGACAAGACCTTCATATACTGTGCAGCTCCCTGCTCGTTAACGCGTTTGAACTTTGAATCATCCATCCTTCAAGGTTATCTATCTAAGTTTCTTTGAGCACTGATAATGTTACCAAGGAACGTTCACGTCAGGGACTATATGAATAGGACGTCACAGCCTCTTTGTGAACAGCAAACTCAATTTTTGATTATGCCTCTACGTGCGTGCTTGGACTCCCTCTTTTGTTCCCTCACTGAGTGCCAGAGATCATGCAGTTTACGAGCTCTTTTCCAAAGAGATTGCTTTTGCCATTAGCCATCGTATCTTACGCCTGGGCAGACTACTACATCGACGATCAAAATTATACCTCCCTCCTTTTCTCAGAAAATCCAGCAGGTGCAAAATGGGGGCCTTTTCAGCAAGATGGTGAAACCCTCTCGATAAAAATTCCCAACGGTACTATGATGACTGTCGATGCATCTCAATGTTACAATTATACATAGTGAGTTTCGTTTTTATCCCCTACCCAGTATTCCAACTAAGCGCCTCATAGCACCTGTGAGTCCCCAGGACGTATGAGAAACCAGCCACATATTTTGATGACACAGATGCCGCATGCACCATTACTGATGACTGCCAGGTGCAAATACCTTTCACTGGTATGGACTAGTGCTTGGAGCGGATGTTGGCGCTCACAATATCTTGTAGGGTCCGGCATCACCATAGGTGTCCTTCAGGCAGGCCCACAGGGAATCAATGCAAGTCTCACGATTGATGGAAGGTCACCGAACTATAATGTTTTACCTGCGCCCCCTGGGCCAAATTTCTACATTCCAAACGTCACTCTTTTCAGTATCCAAGGAATGGTTACTGGGAAACATACAGCAACTATGACTGTACAGAATTGGGACAATGGATTTAGTGGGATGATGTTCGATTATGCATTGATCAACCAGACCATCGTTTCTTCCCCGACCTCTTCTTCTCAGACGTCCTCGTCCATCTCCTCGACGTCCAGTCCCACGAATTCGGTTACGACTTTCGCCTCCAAGTCGAAGTAAGCAGTTCTCTCATTTCTTTGTTACTATGATCTTAATTCTTGTAATGTAACAAGTATCGGTGCGATTGTTGGGGCCGTCATAGGTGGAATAGTGGTTCTTTCCGCCATTATCTTCGCCATCTTTTATCTTCGCAGAAAGCGCCGTTATGAATCTCAAATGGGGAACGCGAGCCTCGATGCCGAACCACAGGTTGAGCCATTTTTCTCGCCAGATTCACTTTACAGCCAGCCCAGCGTTGCGGCGCAATATAGGAATGTTCCTGATCGGACGACAACGGACAGCCTAACTACAAGTCCCGCCATTGGTACTATGCTGGTTCCGCCACTGTCGACGAGCTCAAGTTCGGGTCTCACCCGCAGCGAGAAATCACAACTGGGTATAACAAATCCAAGCACGAGTCAAAGTCGGCTTGTTCATGCGAACGTCACGCCCACATCCTCTGTGCAACCTCGTTCCTCTAGTGTATACACCACTGGCGGATCGAATACAGCTGCATCCCCATCACTTACACAAATACAACAAACACATCCGATGTTGTCGGACGATCAGGCTGATTTCGTGAATAACTTGTATGTCAATAATGTACCGGTCAGTGCGATCGCGCGTGTGATCGAGCGGATGATGGCAGGGGAGCAACAGCCTGGAGTAGATGAATATGGGTCTCTTCCGCCACCCAGCTACCATCACTTCACTACTGATGATTAGTGAACGGTCGCTGTCTAGTCTTTTGTTTATTCTCTATACCTTTTTTTGTTTTTCGGAGGTGGAGCTACTTGTATCATGACATCTATTATCTGCTCGTTATTGTCATGACTATAAAACACCTCATAAGAGAAATTTAATGACCCTTGATTTGCTCATCTGTTTTAGATGTGTCGTCAAACGGCCAACGCCTCGAATGATAATGAAAGTCAGTCTTACTCCATGCCATTAAGTTGGTCCAAGTATTCCCACTGTTCACGTGCTGTTTGTGTCTCACTGAGCACGTCACGGATGTATGACGCTATCGTGCGATCGAAAAGGACTTTAACCTGAGCATCTTTAGTACACCAGTCCAAGATTTGCTCCCTTTCATCGTCTGTCATTTCCACAGGATTTTCGGGGCATGGCATAGGAATAGCGAGATCGGCTGGATCAGCTGGATTGGTTCCGTTGCTGCAGTGCCCCCAAAGCCGTTCGGCTTGAAGAACCAGCTTTACCTGTCTACGCCATTGTTGGTAGTTTTCACAGCCCGTCAGGATGACGATGTGATCGTGTGTAAACATGGTGTCCTCCATGGAGCTAGGAGGGTCGATATTTCTGAGACGTCATGTCAATTCAATGGTAAAACCTACTGTTTGTCTGTCTATTTGCGTTGTCAAATAGTGGTGGTGGAAAACACGACCCTCTTTGTACTCACCTTGTGGAAAACTGTAGCACCGAGTGGTTCAAACGATCGTTTCTCGTCGAGTGGGTGCTCATGTCGTGCGTTGAAATGGACTGGGTTGTCTTATGTGTACCAATATGGGTCCAGGTCCTTTTTAGAGAGACGAGTTAAAGGTCTAGACTCGCTGTGCGTTCCTGCCAAGGATAGCGACGAGTCGGACGTACCATGGTTCTTGAACTACCTTGCCTGTGCACACCTCTCCGTCAATGCTATTCATGAATGTAGTCTTTCACAGGCAGATGATCCTAATATTGGTTGATATAGTAGAATGGCTGAAGATAGCTGCTTCGGTGATTCTGAGCGTGTAACTTGACTGATTCCGGCAGAGGCTAGGCACGCGACTGATATAGTAGCAGGTATACAGCGATAGGCGACATCGCAACGCCGTGATTCCGTCCAAGACTTACACTGTACAATATCTTGTACCAAACGCCAATATCAACATTTATTTACTTGGTCCTCGACCTTATCCAAATATCAACTTCATGTATTGCAGTGTTTGCGCAGGGCCTGTGACTGTCACACCGAAACTTTTGCTTTGGCATAACCACTCGGCAACTGTGTCACAGGAACTTGTGTGGAAGACCCTGCAGTACTTAGTTTGCACAAGGTAGCAACTGCGGCACAGTTTTTGGGTTGGTACCAACCCCGCGATGACCATCAGATCAAAATGTCTTACCAGAGGTTGACGTTGTCTCTCGGCACTGAACACCCTGCGCAGCACTCATATTGACGTGTCCAGTTGCCGCATGTCTCGCGGTCGGATATAAACACCCAAACTAGCATTTGGTCAACCAACAACTTCCTTCAAGTCGCCTGCAAATGTCTGCACAGAGACCTGAGATCATAGTGGCAGGGGGTGGGATAGCGGGGGTGAGTCCTTCCACCGACGTTCTCAATCGGCCTAGATTGATGGTCCGTTGACGAGCCAGGCGACAATGGCCATCTTTCTATCGCTCCTACATGCCAATGTCATCATCCTAGAGAACCGTGTGGGCCGACTCGCATCTGCTGAAGGTGCAATGTTGATGCTCGGTCCGAATGGCATGAATGTCATGAATGGGATCGGTTTGGCGCACACACTCCTTGAAAGGGATAGTGGTATTCAAGTTCCCCGGATCACAATGAAGGATGCCTCCGGGGGGCATATCGGCAAGGTGCCACAAGGCTCAGAGGAACGTTACGGGTTTGCGTCCACTATGGTCATGCGCTCGGACCTTCATCACGTTTTGCTGGACGAAGTCGAGAAGAGGAAAATTCATGTTCAATGGAACGCACAAGTACAGTCCATCGATGAATTCGATGACGGTGTGCTCGTATGTTGGCTCCAAAATGGACGACCGCATGAGAAGAAGGTGGACCTCCTGATCGGAGCGGATGGTATTTGGAGCACCGTGAGGCCAAGGTAATGCGGAATACTTCATCTTAACAAATTCAGGACGTTGACTATTCATTCCAAGCATGTACAAATGCCTCGGCATGCCAGCGCCAGAGACGGAATACAGTGGTTTACTCGGCATAGGGAGTCTGATCGACATTGATAGCGTGCCTGGATTGTCGGGCTTCCTTACCCCAGATCAACCTTGCGTCATGATCCATGGACGACGGGGGTTTGTTGGTATAGCGGTTCTCGACAAGGCGAGGAAGAAAGCAGGTTGGTAAGTGTCGCCAGTTCAGATCCAAGGTGTAGTGAGCATATTCCAACGTCAGGTGGACAACACACGAAGCGCCCGATCGCTCTCGAGAGGAATGGAAGATTCCAAAGAAGCAAGCGATACTTGAGGCGAGCATATTCACTTTTTACCCATCTCATCATTTATATCCATTCTGACAGATCCAAGAACGGTACTCGGACTGGGCATTTCCAGTCCCTCAGCTGCTTGCTGCGGCAGGAGCTAGCGACGATGAACTTTTTGTCTGGCCTGTATTCCAAGTTCCGAAACTGGAACACTGGCATAGCCAGCACACGGTGCTGATTGGTGACGCTGCTCATGGTATGTAGGTCACCTCTCTAACCGCGTTAAACGTTGAGTTTGGTTTTACAGCAATGCCACCACACTCTGGGCAAGGCGCATCCCAAGCTCTCGAGGATGCCGGTTATCTAGCCTATCTATTACGAAAGCAGGTGGAAGGTACCTCGCCCTCAGCCTCTGAGCCTATTGGCGTGGACTGGACATCTGCGCTGTCCGCGTTTCAAAAGGAACGACAGGTTCGGGTCCACGGAATCGTGGATGAGGCAAACCGTCGCGGTGGCCGGAAGAAGGAACACAGTGCAGTTGGATACTTTGTGATGAAGTGGATAATGTGGACTGTTTTCTTGTTTGCACGGGAAAGCTGGGGAGATGCTTGGTTTGGATACAAGGTGCCGGGGATAAACGAGTGGTAGTAAAACATGTTGAACCTTCGTTCTGGTTATGATCACCCCAATTTAGACAATTTGCTCATTGTTACAGTACATAGAGCAGCCAATTTTCACAGGATTTGGATGGAATCTCCTCGGACGCAGCGGCCATACGTCTAGATGTTGCACTCGCATAAACCTATCCAGCAACGATCAATGATCTATTTGACCAGCGCTTGTTCGTGTCGAAACACACGATTAGATTAGGGCTTAAGGAACGACTTCGAACTGCAGCGTCGCTGCAGCTGGACAAGTGACATTGCACCGTCAAGAGGCAAAATAGCCAAACATCGCAACACGCACACAATGTGGCATGTATACAGTCAAAACTCGTTCTACATTGCACTGAACTCGTAGGTTGTAATTGTGCTGTGCAGAGCTCTCGAGTGTTTCCAAGCTTGGGACTCAAAGTGACGTACTGATGACAGGTGATAGATCTCACCCCTTAGGCCACTCTGTCACCGTTCTTGTGTACATACATTGTTCTCCCTGAGTTTCTCGTGTTTCAGGCCGTTCACAAGTTAGGTAGGGCTTTCGGTCTCTCTTCGAATGCAATGGGACACGTCAGGGAGGCAGCGAAACACATAGTTGTCCTGTCGCATCTTTGCTATGGCCCAGGCTGGAGGTTTCTTGTATTTGAATACGTGCGATGGTCTTGACGTGGCCTTGCTGAATACAATTTCTGCAGCATAACTCCCAGCAGGGTAAGAGACCCGTCAACAGTATCCTACGATAAAAAATTCGCTACCTGAAGCAATAACCGAGTGCATATAGTAACGGGCTTTGAACCGAATCAAGAAACGTGCAGACATAATGCAGCTTCTATCGCTCCCCAAGCAAGGTTTTCGCTGCCACACGGTGGCAATTCCCAAGTGTCGGCGAGTTTCATAATGATACTCTGAAGCCGTGAAGGCATGCTATTGATTTTGCCATCACTGATGCCGAGCCATCGAGCAGGTCATGACTACAATATTACAACAGACAGTCTCCCGAAAATGGAGTGACTTGAATTACAAGAGCATAAATCCATCTACTGTCTGCTGTATGACTCCAGAGTAGCAACTCCTGATCTAATGGAAGTGTATCACAGTTTCGTTATGAGGCAGTCCGACTGTCATGGATATTGGGGTCTACCACCCAAGTTTCCTGACATCAAATCCATCATTTTTTCCCTGCAGAAGACTTAGGCTGTTCAGGGTTTTTGCTGCTGACACTCGAATTCAGCCGGAAACTCTAAGAAAACTTAGCCCCCAAGTTGGGGCAGCATGTCCATTGTTCTTTTGTTCCCTTGACGAGCAGTACAAGTATATCCAGCCCTTCAGTATGGCTTCTTCAGGATGTTTATCACACGGACAAATCACTGCCTCGCCGCGGTGGTTGCGCGGAGATATAACACCCCAAGCATACTGAACTTGATTTTTGCCATGCATCTGGGTCCATACGTTTGATCCCTCACCCTCGTTTACATATACCTCCACTGCTGCTCGAAAATATGAAGTCTAGCTTCATGGCGAGATTGATTGCGTTTTTGGCTCTCGTATCTTCCGCCAGGGCAGACTACCTCATTGATGATCAGAATTATACGTCCCTCCTTTATGCAGATTGTCCTGCCGGTCCAAAATGGGAACCCTTCCAGAAGGGCAGTGAAACGCTCTTCCTAGCTCTCCCCAACAGTACAATGATGACTGTTGATGTCTCCCAATGCTTCAATTATACACTGTGAGTTTTATCCATACTATCATATTGTTTTTATCCTAAGTATCATATAGTACTTGTGAGTAATCTAGGAATGCGAGATGTTATACGCTTATTTTGATGGTGCAGATGCACCATGCACCATCGCAGATAATTGCCAGGTTCAGATTTCATTCCATGGCAAGTACTGGTGGGCATTTATAGCGGATACTCGTGCTCACAAGACCCTGCAGGATCTGGTATCACCGTCTATGTCCTTCAGGCTGGTATCAATGGCATCAATGCCAGTCTCACGATCGACGGAGGAACGCCAAGCTCTAATACGCTGTCTCCTCCTCCTGGGCCAAACTTCTTCACTCCGAACGTTGCTCTTTTTAGCGTTCAAGGATTAGCCTCCGGTAATCATACGGCAACAATGATTTTACAAAGTTGGGAAAATGAATTCAGCGGGGTAATGTTTGATTATGCGCTGATCAACCAGACCGCCGTTTCTTCTTTGCCGGCCCCTTCGCCTCTGGCACCCTGTCAGTTACCCTCCACATTCGGTCCCTCTGCACCGCATCCACCTAAGAATAAGTAAGTATTCATTTTCTTGTCTGTTAGGACATTACCTAAATCTCATAGTCCGACTTGTAGCGTACACATGAGTGTGGTCGCAGGAACGATAGGTGGCGTTTCAGGCTTCATGGTTGTCATTCTTGTCATCTTGTATCTCCGCCGAAGATCCCGTCGCGAACCTCAGAGGTTCAGCCTAGACCTCGACGCTGATCCAAAAATCGATCCCTTCTTATGGGATTCGTTACAAAACCTGTCTGCAACTACAACGGATCATAGGGATGCAGAGGCCATAGTGATTGGTTCTAACAATACTACATATCAACCAGCACAATCAAGCGACTTAGGCTCAGGTCACTCTTGCCGGGGGACCCCACAGATTGAGATGGGCATGGTGAGGGACCGGGATGGAAATTGAGGTCCGATCACCATTCATCCTGATGTCATGTCCATGTCCTCTGTGGGGGAGGATTCGTCTGGTAGGTGCGTTCCTAGTGTATTGAAGGTACGGTAGACACGTCTGATGCTTCTATACAACCAAGCTAATAATAGCATTGGTAAGATTTGGTATACTTTTTTTGTTTTGTTCCGGTCTTGTCTTTTTGTTCACATTGATGGTCGTATCGTAAGTTTTTACAAAGCATACCCATGTAATATCGGTCACCTTTTTCTTTGATTTACCATTCTTTCACTTGACTTACCCCTTGCCGACTTGTGTTTCTGATTTGGTAGTCAGCCGTTAGGGGACTTAAATTCAATTTTAGGTGTGATTTCTGGTCCACCAGCCAAATCCGAGCTGCCAATTTGTACAATACTGGGTTTGAATGTCCTCAATAGCCTAAGATCATATAATGGTAACGGAAATATATAACTGTGAACCAAGATCAACGTGCGAGGTATGGATCTTATTCCGTTGTTTAGAGGCCCGGTTTCTCAGCACATTGAGGAAACTTGCGCTGCCGCTGCTTATGGATTTCAATAATTCACCCTCCGTTTTAGCCTTCTGGCACCGCAAGATGGAACTCATGGAAAGATGCACATAGAGACTTGAGCCTGAAACTTGAAACTCAAAGCAGAGATGGTTGAAATCAATTTATAAGGTGCTCCACCCATGTAAACGTATTACTAGACCTGATTAGAGATTCGAACAATACTTCATTCGGCTGCAAAGGGACGGGAAAGTATTATGTTACCCCTCCAACTCATCGTCCACTCAGAGCATAGATGTGGTACATACATACTGTGCTGACCATACTAGTGCAGCGACTTGAACGTGTCAGGAAAAGTTGCTTCTATATATGATTTGCACATTACATATTAGCACGAAGCGTCAGAACTTTTCCTTATCTAATCTTATCTTCGTAACAAATCGTACCGTTCTCGCCCGACCCCCTAAACCGCGGTACAAGGGTGTACGCGTAACCACTTCCATAAGTAGTTTTTTTTGATTCGTATGGCGCAGTAGCGCATTAGGGTACATACGAAGTATATAGTCACAGAGTGTAGATTAAGTAATCACTTTCGGAATATTCATTTATTCCTCAGTGCAAGTGGATTCCCTGAATTTCGCCCATTGTTGATCCCTGACATTATTCTGAAAGTATTTCATCCACCTTATCTGCACACTTGTGCTCCTCCGTCCATCTCTGCCTAGCTGATGCATTTGCAATTGTGTTAGTTCTCTTACCTTTTGTCCACTTACAGTTGCATTTGTGCTGTTCCATCTACACTGCTCGAGATCCTGCTCACACAGGGGTAAAGTGTGCTCAACCAGGTTACTCATACCCTAAACCTGATACGGAAAGCCACTGTGCCCATGGCTGCATATATGCTCATCCGGCATAGACTAGAGATAGTGGGATTAATCCCGACTAGTTGTAAATAAGGATAATGTTGCTGTTCTCCATAGTGCACTAGGGGCGGGTTGCTGGGATCACCCAAGACATCTCAGTAGTATACCACCATTATCTGGTATTTACATCATAGCCAGACATTCTTCTGGTTCCTCCATTTTCAGCACACTACTTATGAGATGCCCTGTCTCACTGGCCAACACCCAGATAAGGGAGAGCAGTTGAATAGTTTTTATTTCAGCTGCTAGCACTGCCATAAGGGAAAGAGGCCTCAAGTAAGTTTTCTTTACAGATATCGAGGCTAAATCGGCAGCTGTGTGCTGACTCAATAACATCATTCCTATCTACCACCATACTTTGCATTTAACATGCAATTCCTGTTGATCCACCATACTCTGACCCCACCAATATGTCTGTTCCTGTGACGCGATCTACAGGTATAGATCCAAGACACAAAGATATTGCCAAGTTCGAGCTGTCACTCAACAGTAGACAGGAGACTGATAGAAGTCCGGGATGGTTATGGTAAGTCTTATCGGTGACCTTCACTTCAGGGGTGACTGTTTGAACCAAATACCACGTAGATTAAATGTAGATCTAGTTAAGGGATACAGGTACATAGGCAGTGCTATTTATAGGGATAGGGGAAACTACTATGGCCATAAAGAGTGACCACAGGAAGAGGGAGGGCTGTCCGTAGGGCATAGGGTTACTGGAGATAGGCGTAGGTGGAGGAAGTAGAGATCGCACCAGTGTAAGGGTGCGATCGAAAAGAAACTAAAGTTCAAAGATAAGGAAAAGAGTTCATACTGAGATAGTGGAAAGGGCATGGATGCGATCACATCCACGCAGCATCTGTGGGCCACTCAGGCACGGGAGTGGTCTCCTCTAGATGGATCGGTGGTGCTTGGACGTTCCACCATCCTGGGACCACATCGCCCAATGGTTCCTCTCCCCAGGTAGCTCCCTCGGCTTCTCTGAACCAGAATTGATGACACATGTTGAGGTTTCCCCCATAAGCAGTGTTGGTGATGTTGGCATTGAGCCAGGGGCAGTCCCTTTCATGAGGAAAAGGGGTGGCTCTCCGCAGGTACTCCACCTGGTGCGTGACATTACCCCGTCAGTAGGGTCGATGGACCTTATTGACCTCATCCCAATCCATCATCCATCTAGTCAGATCTATTCTCCACACGTTTGGGGCAGAGATGTTGGGGGTGCCCGGGAGCGTCCTGTCGGCAGTAGGGACAGGTGTAGTGGGGGCAGGATGGTCTGAGATGGTGGGGGCTTCCACACTGATAGCATTGATAAGTGCGGGAGATGGTTGGCGAGGAAGGGATGTCATTTCTGCAGAAGGAGATTCGGGTGGAGAGAGGTTGCTTAGATCACTGAGGGTGTCTGGGTATGGAGTGGGTGGTCAGGGTGGTGGGGAGTGAGGGTTGTTTTGGGGGAGGCTCATCAACTTCTCCATTGGATCTTTCCGCGACTTCCGGGACCTTAACTTCCATAAGAAGTTGATTGATATGAATCGGGATGAGAAGAAGATTCTCTTGTTCTTCGCTATCTGCTGATTCTCCTCTGATCCGTTGATCTGGCTTAGTCTCAAATGGGAAACTGCTGCCATTAAGGAAGGCAAACTGTCTCACAAGTTCGATGTTGATAAATCCTCGCTGTCCCATACCTCTGGGTAACTGGAGGTAGATGGAATAGATCTTTCCGAAGAAGGTGGAGGCGGGGAGTCATTTGATGAAGTATCCCAGCCCGCAAAAGTGGAGGGCGTCAAGGGTTTGGGCGCCTGCCGTGCAGAGATTTTCTGCGATTGCCTCACTAAGGTTTTCAACGAGGTTCTCTTCGACCAGGAGTCTTGTGGAGACATAGCTGTGGTAGATTTCAATGAGGAGGACGACTGAGGATAATTTCCGCAGTTCCAAGTTGGCTTCTAATAAGGCCAGTCCTTGTGGATTGTCTAAAATGGCAGTGTAAGTGACTCTCCTATAAGAGGGTGGGAGGATCTGGAGATTGAAGACATCTTTGATTAGGGCGAGGATAAGGGACATATATGAAGAAGAAAATGGCGGCGTGAGAGGAGAGATTGATATCGTCGGAGTAGAGCTCAAATTGGATTTGAATGACAAAGCATAAGGTGATCAGAATGGGAAGGGGAGGTTGCCTGTGGGGTAAGAAGAAAGGAAGGGAGTGGTTGATGATAAGGAGTGGAATGGCGGGATAGTAGTGGTATGGGCAGTAATTTTCTCAGCAGTAGCACTGATGAGTCTGGATATGTTGTTGGTCGTAATGTCTTTTTCTTTTTGGGATGAACACCAAGATGTGAGAGAAGCGATAGGAATATTTGGTGGGTTTATTGCTTTTAAGAGAGAATTTGTAGAAATCGCAGCATTTGGTGGGTTGTTTGTCGTCAATCATATTTTGTGTTTTCTTTTATAGGCTAGTAGGGTCTCGTCTGCATGGGTGAAGTTGCTCTCTGGTTCCCAGGTGTTTTCTGTGGTGGAATATCCTTTCCACCGTACTAAATAGGATCTATGGCCAGGGTGTCCTCTGTGGTTGAGGATATGCTTGATCTCGTACTCTTCCTCATCACCTATGATCTCAGGGGGTGGGGGAGTTCTGGCGATCCTATATTCATCATTTTGCACAAATGGGGAAAGAAGGGAAGCATGGAATACGTTATGGATTTTCCAAGTTGGGGTAAATCCAATTGATAGGTTATGTGGGAGAGTACTTTCGTGATGGAGAAGGGTCCTTCCCTTTTGGGGCCAAGTTTCTTTGACGGATAGGGGGTTTTGAGATTTTTATTTGATAGCCATACTTTGTCGCCTTTCTTCCAAGGTTTGAACTTTGGGTGGTTGTGGGAGAATTGTTGGGCATTGGTGATCGTGGCTAATGCTTCATCCCTGGCCATTTCCAGTAGTTTGAGTTGGCTTTCGAGGGTTGGGTTGAAGGTTTTTCCGATTGGTGGATAAGCTCTGGGTTCGTAGCCCATTATTAGATGGAATGGGGTTTGTTTGGTGGCCAAGTGTACTGAGGAGTTATGGTTAAATTCTGCCATAGGAAGTAGTTTGTTCCATAGGTCCTGTTGTCCTTGGCAGAATATCCACAAGTAAGTTTCCAATTCTTGGTTTACTCATTTAGTTTCTCCATTGGTTTGCAGATGGTATGCTGTGGATAGTGCAACATTGTATTTGAGTGTGACATGATCTACGGGTATAGATCCAAGACACAAAGATATTGCCAAGTTCGAGCTGTCACTCAACAGTAGACAGGAGACTGATAGAAGTCCGGGATGGTTATGGTAAGTCTTATCGGTGACCTTCGCTTCAGGGGTAACCATTGAACCAAATACCATGTAGATTAAACGTAGATCTAGTTAGAAAATACAAGTACATAGGCAGCGCTATTTATAGGGATAGGGGAAACTACTATGGCCATAAAAGGTGACCACAGGAAGGGGGGGGAGGCTGTCTGTAGGGTGTAGGGTTACAAGAGATAAGTATAGGTGAGGGGAATAGAGATCGCACCAGTGTAAGGGTATGATCGAAAAGAAACTAGAGTTTGAAGATAAGAAAAAGAGTTTGTACTGAGATAGTGGGAAGGGCATGGATGCGATTACATCCATGCAGCATCCGTGGGCCACTCAGGTGCGGGAGTGGTCTCCTCCAAGTGGATCAGTGGTGCTTGCACATTCCACCATCCTGGGACCATGTCGCCCAATGGCTCCTCTCCCCAGGTAGCTCCCTTGGCTTCTCTGAACCAGAATTGATGGTGCATATCGAGGTTTCCCCCATAAGCGGCATTGGCGATGTTGGCATTAAGCCAGGGGCAGTCTCCCTCATGGGGAAAAGGAGTGGCCCTCCGTGGGTACTCCACCTGATGCATGACATTACCCTGTCAGTAAGGTCGATGGACCTCATCGACCTCATCCCAATCCATCATCCATCTAGTCAGATCTATTCTCCACACGTTCGGGGCAGAGATGTTGGGGGTGCCCAGGAGCGTCCTGTTGGCAGTAGGGACAGGTGTAGTGGGGGCAGGATGGTCTGAGATGGTGGGGACTTCCACACTGATAGCATTGATAGGTGTGGGAGATGGTTGGCGAGGAAGGAGTGTCATTTCAGCAGAAGGAGATTCGGGTGGAGAGAGGTCGCTTAGGTTGCTGAGGGTGTCTGGGTATGGAGTGGGTGGTCAGGGTGGTGGGGAGTGAAGGTTGTTTTGGGGGAGATTCATCATCTTCTCCGTCAGATCTTTCCGCGACTTCCGGGACCTTAACTTCCGTAAGAGGTTGGTTGACACGAATCGGGATGGGAAGAAGATTCTCTCATTCTTCGCTATCTGCCGATTCTCCTCTGATCCGTCGATCTGGTTTAGTCTCAAACAGGAAACTGCTGCCATTAAGGAAGGCGAACTGTCTCGCAAGTTTGATGTTGATAAATCCTCGCTGTCCCATACCTCTGGGTAACTGGAGGTAGATGGGATAGACTTTTATGAAGAAGGTGGAGGCGGGGAGTCATTTGATGAAGTATCCCAACCCGCAGAAGTGGAGGGTGTCGAGGGTTTGGGCACCAGCCATGTGGAGATTTTCTGCGATCGCCTCACTAAGGTTTTCAACGAGGTTCTCTTTGACCAGGAGTCTTGTGGAGACATAGCTGCGGTAGGTTTCGATGAGGAGGACAACTGAGGATAGTTTCTGCAGTTCCAGGTTAGCTTCTAATAAGGCCAGTCCTTGTGGATCATCTAAAATGGCGGCGTAGACAATTCTCCTATAAGAGGGTGGGAGGATCTGGAGATTGAAGATGTCCTTGATTAGGGCAAGGATAAGGGACATATGTATAGGAAGAAGAAAATGGCGGTGTGAGAGGAGAGATCGATATCGTCGGAGTAGAGCTCGAATTGGATTTGGATAACAAAGCATAGGGTAATTTGAATAGGGAGGGGCGGTTGTCCATGGGGTAAGAAGAAGGGGAGGGAGTGGTTGATGATAAGGAGCAGAATGATGGGCTAGTAGTGGTATGGACAGTGGTTCTCTTGGCAGTAGCACTGATGAGTTTGGATATGCTGTTGGTCGTAATGTCTTTTTCTTTTTGGAGTGAATACTGAGATGCGAAAGAAGCGATAGGAATATTTGGTGGGTTTATTGTCTTTAAGGGAGAACTTATAGAAATCGCAGCGTTCAGTGGGTTGTTTGTCATTGATCATATTTTGTGTTTTCTTTTATAGGCTAGTAGGGTCTCGTCTGTGTGGGTGAAGTTGCTCTCTGGTTCCCAAGTGTTTTCTGTGGTAGAGTATCCTTTCCATCGCATTAAATAGGATCTGCGGCCAGGGTGTCCTCTGTGGTTGAGGATACGTTTGATCTCATATTCTTCCTCATCACCTATGATCTCAGGGGGTGGGGGTGTTCCGGCGATCCTGTATTCATCATTTTGCACAAATGGGGAAAGAAGGGAGGCATGGAATATATTATGGATTTTCCAAGTTGGGGGTAAATCCAATTGGTATGTTATGTGAGAGAGTACTTTCATGATGGAGAAGGGTCCTTCCCTTTTGGGGCTGAGTTTCTTTGACGGATAGGAGGTTTTAAGGTTTTTATTTGATAGCCATACTTTGTTGCCTTTCTTCCAAGGTTTGAACTTTGGGTAGTTGTGGGAGAATTGTTGGGTGTTGGTGATTGTGGCTAATGCTTCATCCCTGGCCATTTCCAGTAGTTTGAGTTGGCTTTCGAGGGTTGGGTTGAAGGTTTTTCCGATTGGTGGATAAGCTCTGGGTTCATAGCCCATTATTAGGTGGAATGGGATTTGTTTGGTGGCCGAGTGTACTGAGGAGTTATGGTTAAATTCTGCCATAGGAAGTAGTTTGTTCCATAGGTCCTGTTGTCCTTGGCAGAATATCTGCAAGTAAGTTTCCAATTCTTGGTTTACTCGTTCAGTTTCTCCGTTGGTTTGCGGGTGATATGCTGTGGATAGTATGACATCGTATTTGAGTAATCAGGCTAGTTCCTTGGCAAATGCGGATGCAAATTGCGGGCCTCGATCGGAGATAACCTTCGAGTGTAGTCCGAAACATGGGAATACGTGCTTGAAAAATAAGGTTGCCACCCCTGCCATGTCGACCATTTTGGTGGTTGGGATGAAAATTGCCCCCCGGCTAAGTCCGTGGTCCACCACGACCAAGATTGAGTCCGCTCCCTATGAGGGGGGTAGATCGGTGATCATGTCCATCGAGATGGTGTGGAAGGGGTGAGGACTGGTGGCGGGGATCAGTATTAATGGGGGGTGGGGTGGGTTGTTGATGTTCTTATTTTGTTGGCATATTGGGCATCCAGCGATATATTTTCTGATGAAGGTGGAGAGTCCTGGCCACCAATAGTCACAGGATAGGAGTTGGATGGTACGATGTTGTCTCCCATGTCCCCCAGCTGCGGAGGAGTGGATAGAGTGGACTAGGGCTTTTCTGGCATCAGGGGGGATGTAGAGGCGGTGTCGGAAGTAGAGTTGTCCTTCTTCATAGGATCAGTCCGAGGGGTGGGATTTGTCAGGGATGTGATTTTCTTTGTACATGCATTGCAATGCATCCAGTACCAGTGGATCCTTTTCGGAAGAGACTTTAATTTTATCCCGTAACGCGACATCTATCTGCTTAATGAAGAATTCTTCTGGGAGTAGCCTGATTTGGTTGTTGTCGTTATCTAGGTTTGGGTTTGGCATCCTAGATAGGGCATTGGCTGGGCCCATTTTCATTCCTGGAAGATGATGAAATACTGGGTCGTATTCTTGTAGGAATAGTTGCCAACGCATATGTCGTCTGGAGAGTTTTAGTGCTTCTTTGAAGTATAGGAGATTTTTGTGATCGGTTAGAAGTGTCACCGGGTGATTGGTCCCAGTTAGGTAATGTGACGCGATCTACAGGTATAGATCCAAGACACAAAGATATCGCCAAGTTCTAGCTGTTACTCAACAGTAGACAGGAGACTGATAGAAGTCCGGGATGGTTATGGTAAGTCTTGCTGCATTCCTCACTTAGGAATGGCAGTTTGAACCAAATACCACGTAGATTAAACATAGATCTAGTTAAGGAATTACTGTACATGGGCAGCACTATTTATAGGGGAGGGGAGAACTACTATGACCATAAATAGAGATCACAGGAAAGGGGGAGGGCTGTCCGTAGGGCGAAGGGTTACAAGAGATAAGCATGGGTGGAGGAGGAAGTGATCGCACCAGTGTAAGGGTGCGATCTAAAAGAAACTATAGTCCAAAGATAAGAAATAAGGTTTGTACCAAAACTATGGTAGGGTGTGGATGCGATCACATCCATGCCTTGTCTGTAGGCCACTCAGGCGGGGGTGCGGTCTCCTCCAGTTGGGCGGGTGGTGCTTGGACGTTCCACCATCCTGGGACTGCGTCTCCTAGGGGTTCCTCTCCCCAGGTGGCTCCCTCCGCTTCTCCATTCCAGAACTGGTGCCTCATATCTAGGTTTCCTCCGTAGGCCGTGGTGGAAATGTTGGCGTTGAGCCAAGGGCGGTCCCCTTCGTGAGGAAAAGGAGTGGCTCTCCTTGGGTAGTCCACCTGATGCGTGACATTACCCCGTCGATAAGGTTGATGAACCTCATCGATCTCATTCCAATCCATCATCCACCTAGTTAGATCCACCCTCCATGCACTTGGGGCAGAGATGCTGGGGGTGTCCTGGAGCGTCCTGTTGGCAATAGGGACAGGCGTAGTGGGGGCAGGATGGTTGGAGATGGTGGGGACTTCCACATTGATAGCATTGGTAAGTTCTGGAGAGGGTTGGAGAGGTCGGGGTGTCATTTCTGCAGAAGGAGATTCTGGTGGAGAGAGGTCGCTTAG
>JBBPJU010000547.1:0-21096 GCA_038088875.1 Austroboletus festivus
AAAGTTCAAAGCATTACAGGTACTTGCTATTGCTAGATAGAAAGCTCTAATAGTTTTCATAAAATCTAGTTTAGGCTAAGTGTTAGCCTTTATGACATTCAAGCATAATATTTCCTGTTATTAGCCACAGTACGCGGAGCCCGATGGACTTGGCGATTACGTGGTCAATGTAACCGAGGCGAGGACAGCAGCGTATAAGTGTTGCAAGAATATTCTCTCTGGCGCGAGTGCCGAGATCGTAGATGATGTAGCGAGCGTTGAGACAATGTCTCAGTAGAACTCTCTCGATGAGCGAAGATCCTTCCGCGCTCAAAGGTACAGCAGACTCCACGTTGGATTGCATAGAATCTAACTAGGGAACATGACTAAACTACAAGGGCGCTTATATAGGGTTTCGGGGGTATTAAGTAATACTCCCTCTTCTGTAAGGATAGAGCCTGCCATAAATAGAGGCAGTGAAAGGGGTAAGCGTCCAGAGAGATCTATCAAGATGGGTCCGTCTCCATCAAGATGAGATCATACGTAAATACCGTAACTGACGGCATGCACTGCCTATAGAGAAAATGGGAAGAAGGGCAGTGCATGGGAATTCTCCCACGGACGTGGGAAAGACTCCTAAGGGATCGTAAAGGGGATATGAGATCTATCGGGATAAAGGGACGTAATACCTAATCCGGCGGATGCAGTGTGGAGCGGGTATGGGTGGATGAGGTAACTAACAAGGCTGTGGAATAGATCGAATATCCCAAGAAGATCAGTGAAAATAAATAAAAGATTAATCGAACCAAAACGGGAAACTGTTCTCGCGGCGGCGCACATACTCGTACAACTCCTGGGCATCCCAGGTGTACCACTCCTCGTTCCCCGGGGGAACGTTCTCCTGGTTGTTGGGCATTGAAGGCGAAGTGCTCCAATGGTCTAAGGAATCTCCCCAAGCTAAGGAGCTTGAGAAGTCTGCTCTGAGATCCGCGAAGTGTCCAGCACTGAAAGAAAAAGACGGAGCGTCAAGCTCCTCTGGGTACGGCATAGGCGGCCTCCGCCATCGTTCTGTAACACCAGGCTTGTTGTGCTATATCTAGTTATGTATATGATTAGCTACTAGGCAAAAATAATTATAGACAATGTTGCAACTGTAGGGCATATAATGTTGTTATATGACCTTAGCTAAGTCTTACAAATTCAGTGATGGTGCTGCTGGGGTCACGGTCGGAGTGGCCGCGGCGGAATCGGGGGGGTTTTTTTTATCCTCCTGACGGTACTGAGATCCCAAAATATTGCAACAAACTTAAACTCACCTACCAATCAATATAGGGATATGTCGATTTCTCGGAGTGTCGAAATGTTCACGGATGATACGGGCATGCAAGGACATTACTAGCGGTCGGACCTGAGCACTCGTGGGCAATATTGGAGCTGATTCTCGTGGAAGCATGAGGTACTGTGAAGCTAGCCACGTTTTGATGCTGTTTTTTCCAGCTTAAAATTTTTATGCACTAAGTGAGGAGCTCTGATGGGCTCTGATGCAGCTCCACAGCCTCGTATCGCGATTAGCTAAGTAACTCCCGCTCTTTTTGTCACTTTTGATAAAGAATTAAGAAGTCCTTGGACCCCAACGCGCAGTGATCATACTGGCCCCTCCGCAGCATGTGATACTGTATTCCACCAATCATGACGCATGTTGACCATCCTATTGTCTCTCCGCCTTTGATACCATGACTCATTGCAGCCCACCCAGCTTGTCCGATCATCGTGGTACAATCTTGGGCGGAGGTGCGGATAATCCAGAAATTTGTATATCAACTGCCGGCAATGCTCGTCCTCTTTTGCTTGCGCTCCATACATCATACCCATACGTTGGGATTGAGAACGTATTTGGAGCCTTAAGAGGTCTGCTCAGCAGTTCGTGGAGCTCGAGTTAGAGCGTACACGACTCGAAATGGGTTCGTCCCACTGGGCATCTCCTGGACCATCAACCACGGCTTCACCCACGGCGAAAGGCGATTACGCAGAGGCAGTATCGAGCAAACGGGGGGGAGTTTTTCGATGCTCTCCGTCGAGTCATCCGCGAATTTACCGCAGGGGTGCTGCAAACACGGCAGGATATCTTAAGCAAAGGTACGTGGTGGTTGATGTGTCGGTTGCCTCTAGAATCTAACACATACACTTACACATTAAAGCCATCGAATTATTTTTAGCTGCTTCACATATCAGGTAGTTGAGACAGGGCTAGGATGCTTCTCCGACCGCGCATGAGGCACCTTCCTTGATCGATGGTGCAGCAGTAGTTCATACCGGTAGGATTATTTATGTTAGCACGCGACCAAGGTCTTCATGTTCTTTTTTCCTAAGCTATCCTTTTGAATCCCCTCTCTTTCTCCGAGGTTGGCAGCCTGTTGTACATTCCGGTACAGTCTACCTCCTGCGATTCCTAACCCCCTGGCCCATAGGATCCCTCGATGACCCTGCCCTAGGCTGTGTTGGCTGTCCAGGATATGAGCAGGGCTAGTCTAATTGTACTTCGTTTTAAGATTTTTCATCCAAATCACGCACTATTTTTGTGGGTCACAAGTCTAGGGCGTAGGGTATTTTAGCATGTATAATGTAGGTCCTATATAGCAAGTTACATTTTTAGTCAAGTCATGGCCGCCATCGTTCGTGGGATTTGTTTCCTCTGTCCCATCATGTCCAATGCAGCGTATGAGCGGCTGCCTTCATATTCAGTCCTTGACTCAGCCCATTCTCGTTCTCATTCACCGTATCGTCCATCGTCCTTCAAGTCCAGCTGTACTGGTTCGTTAATACGCCCACGGACGTGTTTCGCAGCACTCAAAGTCATTTTTCCGTTGTTCGCCATCGTCGTTCTTATTGGTATCTTCTTTTACGAACCCCATATCGAACTCGCCTTCTACTCTCGGGAATGGATACAACAGGAAATCATGCCTGTTGAACCTCTGTTGGGTTGCTTCGATCCCGACCGCGTTAGTCCGCAGTACAACATCTCCAAGCACGTCTACGGCCCCAAGCGCACCGAGGTACATGCAGGCGTACCGATGCGATTCGGAATGGACTGCTACGACTTTGCAGCAACCATCCAGCCACTACCACGATTGTCCTATCCTGCGCTCGTAGCTCCTGACGATCGGGTCTATTATCACACCTATTGGCGCGTCGACCTCGCACCATTTAGCGAACGCCAAGAATACATGCTCAAGTCCTTTTTTGCGACCCAAAACGTTGACAATGCTCGCTTGATCATATGGTCGAATGGAGACCTGAGCGCCTACCCGATACTCCGAAAGTATGCCATTCAGTTCCCAAATGCATTCGAGTTGCGTGCGGCCAATATCGAAGTGTTAGCGCGCGGAACTCCACTCGAGGGTAGCCGTATGTTGAATCTGAATGATAAGAAGGCGTGGGTGGATGGGGATCTCGTTCGGTTATTGGTCGTGTGGACGTACGGAGGTGTATGGGTTGATATGGACTCACTCCTCACGCGGGACCTCGCACCCCTCCTTGAGCATGAATTCGTAACCCAATGGGATTGCTACGGTACGTCCAACTCCCCTCCTCCCTCTCCGTCCCCGCTTTCCAACCTTACCCTCCAATCTCTCGGTGCAGACAAACCCTACTTGGCCCTGAACGGCGCCCTCATGCACTTTCACAAGCACTCACCATACCTCTGCGAAGCATTTCATATCATGGCTACGTCTGCCACACCACGTTCAGGCTCGACCGATTGGGGCGCGCTTCTCTATCTCAAGCTTTGGCGACGGCTTTTGGCAGCCAAGATTCCACCCTTCAAAATCCTTCCTTTCTGCTTCAGCGATGCGCGCGCATGCCGGCTGGACAACCGTCTTCCCGATCCATTTCTACCCGACCGGTCGAATGGGAAATGGACGATGGGACTTGGACTGGAAGCGGACGGGGCGCTGGATCAGACGCTGGGCAAGGTGTTTTCGTTGCATTTGCATAATCAGTGGGATAAGGCGTTTCCAAAGGGTGGTTGGGTGGAGAGGCTATTGTTTACGAGGTATGAAGAAAGGCTGAACGAAAGAATGCCGGAACATGTGGGAGAGGAAAGGACGGACCCCGCAGGTGGGCACCAGTTGATGGCTGATGACATCGATGTTATATGATCCGACGTATGATATACCTCGGTTCGCACTGATGGGCAGGGAACGAAAGAGCTTGCACTGAGGTTACTGGTCTATGGGTATGACTTTTCGATCTAGTGTCCGAGTTGATTGTCTGTTACAGCACTTCAGTAGGTCTTGCTATCACTTGAGAGGTCGTGAAGTATTGGACGACCTCTGCACACTCTTAATTCCCAGAGTTCGTCAGATAGATTTTCAAGTGAAATGCTTCTCAAACTTGCAAGCCTAAGAACTGTTCCCTAGCATTAATTCCACGTTCGGTTCTCGCCGCATCCCTGTATGAGTCTCAGCGCATTTTGTAGTACCTGGTTGCCTCCGATCATCGCCCACCTTTTGTACTAACCCACTCGGCTGTACAAGCCGCCAGTAGCGGAACAGCCTGACTCGAGTTACGGGTGCAGTTAGAGTGCCTCAAGCTGAGCGCTCGATGGATCTCATCGGTAGGTTACTAAATGATAATACTTTATGTTCCTTGCATTATTTACTCAAAGTCGCCAGTGTTAAACTTGCTCACTTCCTCAAGCAGCGCCATCGTGTCTAGCTCTATAATATTAATCACTTATTAGTAGACGGGAAAAAGTACTTATTCCCGATTTAGAGAATGTAATTTAATTAGAGGCTATGCATTTCCGAGCTCCACGCGTGAGCGTGAAATTAGTTCGACAACGCAGGGCCTCTCGGCTTGTTTCATCTTATTTTTTGATATCAAGTGCGGCAATTTTCTGATGAGGGACCAGAAAAACTGGGCAAGATGGCTACCCTGGACTCCTGGACGCAACTTCTGATGGCTCAAAGGCGAGGAAACGTTGCGAGACACGTGGAGATATCACAAATGAAAGTTCTTGGTCTTACGGCCTTCGAAGTCGTCATCGCATAGTTCAAGGAGAACAAACACTGTCTTTTGGCTCGCACTACGGCCGAACCCACGAGGTTCACGATGAAAGGCCAAGGAACTGTGTAGCAGCCCTGATTTACCATCTGCGTGGAATACTTGGTGAACCCTCCGTGGTCGTGCACCCACCTATGCCGAGGGTGTATTTAACGCTTTTCTCTGCGCGTGGGCTCAAGTTTAATTTGTGCAAGTCGTGATGGATACCTCACACCAACCCCCTGCTCCGACTAACTATCCATCCAGGCGCAGACAAAACAAGACCGTTTCGCAAAGGCGGTATCGCGCAAACGAAGGAGAGTACTTCAATACTCTCCGGGAGATCATTCGCGAGCTTACTGGAGAAGATTTGCAGTCTCGGCATGATATCCTTAGAAAAGGTATGTAGTTTGGATGAACTTATTACCATGAGATGGGGCTGCTGACGGTCTGTTCGCGCACCAAAGCTATTGACCTTCTCCGACCCAAGGCTTCTAAAATAAAGCAGTCGGGAAGGGTCCCAGCTGCTATTTCGGCTACGATTGAGGCGTCCCCTGTTACCGTGGGCGCGGCACCTTCAGCTCACATGGGTAAGCTGTCATGATAATAACATGGGACTAACGTATGTACTCGTCATTCTTAGCATATGATGCCGCTGGGTCCTCTTCTTTGCCCTCAAGTTGGCAGTCTGCCGTTCAGTCAAATCCACGGTCTGCCCAATACATTTCCCAGCCTCCTGTCCAACAGGTTTATGACCATTCAACATTTAACACGGGCCCCACCTTGAACTATCCCGGTCCTTCCATATACGGCGAGGGCTGGTTTGATCAATCTTCACTTGGATAAGAAACATTTATGACCTGTCTCTTTAACTTTTTTTCCCCCGTCGCTGAGCCGTCTTGTATCATTATGATTCATTCGTGTACGGATTGTAGAGAATGTAGTTGTATATCATCCCCCTATAACCTAATGATGAAGGAGGATTAATTGGTCGTGTATGGCAGTCTCACGAACACCCAAACCCCGAGGAGCTATCCTCGGGATCTTTTTTCGTGATCAAGGTGGTACTGTCCGCTGAATGCTTTTGCACAGCCACCATACCAGCAACTGCCTTCGTATTCGGTTCCGTGCAGAACCGCCTCGTTCTCGTCACCCTGTCGTTACATGAAGCCCCTGAACCAGTGAGCCAGCCTGAGTGTGCCCGTAGCTGAGTTTCCGCAGCAATGCCCGATAAATATGGCCAGCTGGTCGTTTACATGTCGCTCACGTATTTTCAAGATGACTATCAGAAGTCCCCGGGCCGAAATTTTCAGCCAGAGGAGTGTACCGCTGTAGAGCATTTAAAATGAAAAGCAGCAAGGCTTTAGAATCGTATTATACATAGGTGTTCGCGACTAAGAAATCTGCTTTCAGTTTAATCGCCAGCTTGTAAGAGATGAGACCAGGTAGCACCCGTAGTGATCAGTCATTCTGGTTGTTTGATGTCTGTCCCTAACCGCCTGAACACGATCCTGCACTTGAACGGAGAATGCTGTCGAGTGAGCAAAGCAAGGACGTATAGCAGAAAGTACAAATTCCGGCCCTTTTGCAGTCATCTTGGTGGATTCATCTTTCTAGATGAGTGGTCGTAGTCATATGCACTGTTCACAATGATTATTAAGACCATATACATAATTGTGTTGAGTCTTGACATGTACCGAAACACATCCAGTTGACCATTGTACTGAGGTCTAAGACCACAGGTGAATTATTAAATCCAAATTGCGCCGTAAGTGAATGACAATAATGCTTTGTGCTTACCACGAGGCTCTCCGGTTGATCATTCTACCTCGAAATTCAATTGTTACTTACGTACCTGGAACTTCGTTCATGCCCTCGACTGATCATTCCGCAAATAAGGGATACCTGGGGTGAACGTCAATACTAAACTGATTCTCCAGACAGGGGTACTACCACGCAAGTTGGCACATTTCGTTATGATTGGATGAAAATCAAAAACCCCCGTTTTTCCCATTATGTGTCTGTCTCAGCTCAGTCCGACCGCAGGTAGGTTATCAGCAACAAATGGGGAACCCCAATATTTCGAGGCGAAAAAGTCTGATGTGGAAGAGTATTTGACCCAGTTTTGTCAGGCTTACACCATGACAAATGGGACGGTTCCGTCCGACGAAGAATCAATAAAAAAGGTGGGAGGAAAAAACCCCAATTTATATTGGAACCACTGGACGCAAGATCACGCATCATGGCCGACATACACACTGGATAGTTCAAGAAAATGTGGGTTGGATCTTGCTTTACCGGAACTGCGTGACATTTGTGTTTCCAGATGAGTACTAGTGATCAATGACATCCACATACAACGTGATGTGTGATGCGCTATGATGCGCCACATTTAGAAGTATATCCAAGGGGTTGGGTGATGGTTGAAGATAAGGAAATCTTGTCTCACTGAGAGACCGGCTACCGTACGTTGGCACCATGCACCAATCAGGTGAAGTCACAGCTGAAGCTTTTTATGGCTTTGTGTAGAGTAACTTGCGTGTGATTAGGCTCGGCTGATACTTATAGCCAAGCACCCTACCGAATGTTAGCATTCTGTCAGAATCAGCCGGATTGACAGGCGAAAATGCTTCTGGCTCAAAGAATTTAACTCGATTCGACTCCCGTGAGAATATTAATGATTAGGCCAAGCAGTGCAGCCGGTCAACTCTTCTACTTTCCCGGAGTTGACCCGGGAATCTGGTGCAAAAAGGGCTGTGTCAGTCCTGTCCACACTGTCCACTCTCTATTGCCTTCAATAACTCACCTAGGCTAGACAGGCAGGTTTTTTCTAAGTGCTGGTTACAGAAGTCGACAATCGATCTTCCAACTGATAGCGTACGATCTGGCGGTAACGCGTAACACCGGCCGGGCTGCTGGGAGGAGAACAAGGTCAGTCTGCGCGATCGAATAACAACGGTCCAGAAATTATAATGTGATATACATACGTGCTTCTCATCAGAAAACGGTTTCCTCTCGGTAAGGCACGCGGGAGCCTGTTCCTCGAATTTCTCCGCGCTGACTTACTACGGCGAAATCTTAGATTTAGGGGGAACTGCGGTAAGTCCTGGCGAGCTCCACGGCCCGCAGTGTACGAGACTCGTAGCCTACTTATAAATAATAAATATGCGCACTCGTGGTACTGTGCTAGGCAGGACTTAAGGTTAGGCTAAATTGTCACTATGATCCGGCACCGCACCGCAGTAAATTATTTTTTCTTCTTGTTCTTTTTTCGTTCTGGTCGTCGATCGGATGGTATACAATGTACTTCTGACAACGAACAGAGAAGAAAAGCTGAGAGGGTTTTTCAGATGCTTTGGGCATTTCCGACGGGTGACAGGCTTCTCGCTGAGAGAGTGAACGTTCCACTATGTAGCACGTGGCGGTGTAGTACTCCACTAATCACAATGCCAGTTAGCCGACAGAATGTTAGTCAAGCGGCCTTCCAGCTCATCAGCACCGAGAACAAGGTCAAAAGATGGCCCTCTGCTTAAACGGATCTGGACGTAATCAGCCTGAACATCATCGGAGCAACAGAATGGATGGGCCGCCACAAGAGACCGCCCGAGAGAGGACTGCGCATCGGCGGTGGAAAAGGTTAGCATCATCTGTGTTCACGTACCTACCAATAAAATGAGTCCGAGAGCGTATTTAACACTTTGGTCTGCTCTCGACCTCAGCATCAAACACGCACAACTCGAATGTATCCCTCGCAATCACACCAATCTCCCGCCCAGCCGAGTCAGTCCCCTGGCCCAGCTTCACCCAGGTCCGGACACGGCAAGGTCATTTCCCAGAGACAGTATCGAGCAAATGAGGGAGAGTGTTTTAATGCTCTCCGGGAAGTTATCAAAGAGCTTACCGGGGAAGACTTGGAAACGCGGCAGGAGATCCTAAAAAGAGGTCTGTAGTTCGAAATGTGATTCTAGTGTGGAACGGTCTAATTCCACATCAAAGCCATCGATCTACTCAGATGGACAGCTTCAGAGATTAGGAAGTCAAGGCAAGTCCAGGTTGCTCACCCGGCCTCGTATGAGATACCCTCCGTTACCAAAGGCACGACACCTGCAGTTCACATGGGTAACTGCTCGACAATGATAATGTTGCATGACAAACGTACTCATCGCTTTTCAGGACATACTGCCGGACCATCCTCCTGGCAGCCCAGTTGGCATCATGATTCTGCTATCCAGCCCGGTCAACAATCTGCCCCCTACATTCACGCTCCACAATCTCATGGCCAGCAGGATTACTCGACGTTTACCATGGGTTCTGCTATGAACAACACCACTTCTCCAGGATACAGCGAGCAAGAAGGCTGGGCTGGTCAATATTCGCAAAAATAGTATATTTCAACCCGTTGTAAATTGTGGCTTGGTAGCTATGTCGTCATCTTCTTTACCTGAATGTAAGTTAGCCTGAGTTGTTCTGTACGATGTTTGTACATACCTCTCCGTCTGTACTGCATAGGCGTGTTCCTAGCCCACTCAATTTTGTTAGCTTCGGAAATATGGAAGCCGAGTTATATAAGCTATTGCTGTATGTAGTCAGGAGCTGTGGGATTTACTTCCGCCCGGCAAGCATGTGCGACGAAACCGGATCTTGGCAACCGCAGCAACTCACATCCATGCGCCCGTTATCACTCGTTCTGCTATGTAGCAGTCGGCTTGATACACCCGTAGATGTGTTTCGATATAGTCAAGTGAATTATTATTTTGATTTTCTGCACTTTCGTCGTCATGTGCGCCTCAAAATAGGTCTACGTCTCATCAAGTTCAACGAATTACGGTTCTATTCCATCAATGGGAACGCTCGCTCGTCTAGCTCCCGTTAGAATGCTTTTGGTCCCCTTAGTCCCTCCAATGTTTTCAGGTATGTGTAGGCTGGGAGATTTTCCACAAGCAGTTATATCGTCCCTCTCGCGTTCATATCCGTGACGACCATAGGATCTATTTTTGACTATTGTTTCGCGGACTCATCGGGAACATAAGCTCAAAATTCAAATCCATATAACAAGCTAAAACGTCGATCATACTTCTTTGGTCATGTGGTCGAATGGGGATCTGAACCTGTATCTGATCCCTCCGAGTACGTTCCTGGACACATAGTTTCTGAATAGTAAAGACATAAATGCCCACTCGTCGGGAAGGTCGCAACGAAGAGAACAGTATTGTGATATACGACAGATAGCGTAATTTCTCGCACTTTTTGACGGTTTGGATGGGCTCGTCGTTCTGAGGCGCAGGGTCATAATCGTAAGTGCTGTGTGGTTCAAAAATAATCTTGGCTGTATGGCTCAATGAAAAATCAAGTTAGGTGGCAAGTTTGTCCAACCTTGACACATACTCGAGAGGTGTTTATCCATTCATTAATGAGTATTGAATAGCTGCCTACCGACACTTCTTGCATTGTTGAAACGGTATGAATCCGGTAGTGAACAAAAATTCGGCTCATAAAATCGAGACGGTAAGGTGTTATACAGGGAAACTGGAGAGTTGTAGTTATCGTGTGAGCGTTCGAAGTTAGATCTTGGCACGTCCGGTTGGTACTTCAAACTTCTGCGCGTGTGGTTGACGCTTGATTGTATCCTGCAGGATATCCTTTTTTTCTGTCACTACAAGAGTCGATGGAACATCGAACGAGGCTTGTATTTGGCGAAGCCTACGGTGACATCGACAATTGTCAATGGCACAGATTCAAAGTCAAGTGCAAATAATAAGCCTTTTCGTCGCGCTTGACGCAATAACCTGAGCTATTGAACATCAGTATCATCTGGCGATGAAGACGATATGGTGAGAGGAAGTACGTTAATGATTGATAATCGCCACTAGCTGTTGCTTTCGGTCCCCCACCTGGCATCCTTCGATAGCGTCTTTTTATTTTTATTTTATTTTGGCGCTTTTCCGTGGACAGGCTCCCGGAATCAACTGTAAGTCAGGACATGTCACTGGGCCCCACCAAACTGTTTATTTCTATCCGCTACAGCCAACTACGAGTGGATATTCGTGATACTTAAATAGGAAGGAAATTGAAATGTTATGTCGGACCAAGCTGTGTTTAGAGGACGGACATAACCCGACTCAGGGAGTAGAGGCTCTCATTCCATTTCCGGCACGCAACCCAAACTGTGGGTGGTACATAGTAAATGCAGTGCCGGGTAAGTTTGGCGGGTCAGCGTTCCGAGAGTCGATGCTGTGTGCGGGACAAGACTGCAGCAGCCGGATATGTTTCCTTGCCGGTAACGCCAGGAGCTCTGATATAGATCTCTGCTAAGCCATATAAAAATGGCCTTGGTAAGTCTTCTTGTGCACATCTTCATCTTCTAGGATGTTTACTTGGACAACACTTCACACAATTACCCTTGGGAGCGTTGCCGCTGTTTGGATCGTTGGTCAACGTGTCAAGCGTTTGAGACGCCGGGGCCCTTTTTACCCTTTACCACCTGGTCCTATGGGATTACCATGGGCCGGGAATGTGATTGGCATCAACATAAGCGTCCCATGGATGACCTACAGCGAATGGGCAAGAATGTATGGTTCGTTAAACTGAACTCGTGCAACTGGATACTCAGGACTTACATGGATGATCTTACAGGTGATCTCATCTACTCCCGCCTTTTGGGAAAGGAGATTATAATAATTAATTCCGAGAAGGTGGCCAAGGAATTGCTTGAACAGCGTTCTCGGAGTTATGCAGATCGCCCAAACTTTATCACGAATGAGCTGTAAGTTCTTCCTACCGTGCCTGTTCAAGCTAATGTTGGCAAGTAAAGGTGCGGAACGGATTTCAACACGGGTCTCGTACCTTATGGCCAATGTTGGCGACACCATAGGCAATTCTTCCACCGGACCTTTAGCAACGAAAGAGTATCCAGATTTCAAAATTTACAATATCGCAAGAGCTGCAAGTTGCTACTCCAATTATTGAATGCACCTGCGCAATTCTCTGAACATGTTTTCGAGTATGTGTCTAGTCTAAGTCCCTCCTTAGACTCAGTCCTGATAAAATATAATTTTTTTTAGCTATACCGCATCCCTTATTTTGAATGCTGTCTATGACTATGACCCCACGTCTCAGAAGGATGAGATTTCCGAGGTTATGGCGAACGTCCTAGAAGTCATAGTGGCTGCTCTCCGTCCTGAAACTGCACTTATCGTTGGAGCATTCCCTGCACGTGAGTAATGCACCAATTCTATTGAATAAACTCTTATTTCCATGTTTAGTTCTCCACTTGCCTTCCTGGCTTCCTGGCATGTCGTTTAAACAGAAGATGGCAGCTGCAAAAAAGTTGGCATATCAATACGTCGAAAGGCCGTTCGAGTATGCTGTACAGAGGCTGGTGAGCAAAGATCGCGGGTATACAATCTCGCTGGCTCAAATTTTTACTAAGTCAGACAATGGTTTTACTCCATCAATGATCCATGATTCGCTCGAAAAAATAGAATTTGGGACTGCTATCACGGGCGAGGCGTGGATGACAGAACTTAAAGGCGCAGCAGCAAGCGCCTTTCTTGGTACATTATCATTCTGTCCGTGTGTTATATCGGTAATTTATTGGATCTTGTAGGTGGTGCAGAAACAGTGAGTGGTTCCCCAAGTCTTCATGCCAACCACCTTATCCCTACGGGTCGTGAATTAGTCGACTTCGGTTATTACCGCATTCTTCCTCATGATGGCATTGAATCCGTCTGTGCAGGAGAAAGCTCAGAGACAGATTGATCGTGTCATCGGAAGGGATAGATTACCCACACTTGATGATCGGGCCTTGCTGCCCTATGTCGATGCTCTTCTTCGGGAACTGTATCGGTGCACTACTGTTGTTCCTCTATGTGGGTGATGATGCCATTAGGTTGCTGTTTTGAGCTTCCTGATGATAGAGCTGATCAGCCGTTCCCCATTCCGTTGTACATGATGATGTCTACTCTGGCTTCCATATTCCGAAAGGCAAGTCATCGAGGCCCTGACCAATCGTCAGGTTATAAACAAAACGTTTCTCAGGTGCCGTTGTACTTGTAAACCTCTGGTCCATGGCCCATGACGAATCCAAGTATCCCAAGTCGCATGAGTTCATCCCCGAACGATACTTGGATGAAGATGGTTCCCTCCTACCAAATGACGCCGAACATTTTGCATTTGGGTTTGGTCGGCGTGTTTGCCCAGGCAAGTACTTTGCAGACACGTCCATTTGGTCCGCGATTGCCAGCATGTTGGCTGTATTTTCAATCACCAAAGCCAAGGACGCCAATGGCATAGAGACCCCTATAGAGCCCAAGTTTGGTGGAGGTATCACTGTGTGAGTGTTGACCACAGGTCTCCGTTCCCTCAATCATTCTTATACAATGATTGGTATGCAGACACCCGCTTCCTTTTACATGTGCGATCGTGCCTAGAGTGTCTAGGACGGATAGTGAAAAGTTGGAACAGCTGTTTGCTGTGAACGCAGTATAGAGCAACAAAAAGTGGGTATGGGCCACTATAGTTACGCTCAAATTGGTGGTTTGTGGTTATACTGGTATAACAAAAATTATTTTGACTGATGATGGAACAAGGAGTGTAATCAGGACTGAATGGCAAGCATGGGTGATCAAAAGACTCTGGATGCTGTGCATAGTCATTGGGAAGGTAATCTAGGTTGTTGACCTTGTACAGTATGAATGTTCTATATATGGATAGTCTGATCAACCACTCTTATTGATATTGGTTATATATACAGAATGCATACAAAGTTGGACTGCTACCCTGTCCAAGGCAGCTTAGGCTGACTTCTAGATAGTGATATGGAATGTAAGATGCAGAGCTGTTAAATGATCACTTGATCTGCTAGTCCTAGCTGAGGACCATATTAAATGCAGATGGAAAGAATTGCCTGTTGTGTGATGATGGATTCTTCATATAGGAGGAGATAAAGATTCAGGCCTTGCCTGCAGAGAACTCTCTTGAGAAAGGATAAACTGTTCACTCTTTTAAAACACAGCAATCACTTCATGTAAGGTTATATAGAATTTAGCTAAAAAAACTATAGTATATAATGGTGATCTTTATATACCTAAAGGGGAATTAGATAATCCCCCCATTGGAATGGAAGTTTGAAGAAACAATCATGACATAATGAAAATTGTGAGAGGAGAAACTGTTCATAAAGAGATGGAGAAAAGTAAATAGGAATCTCTTTCATTAATGGAAGGCTTTCCATGGGAAATCTCTTATAATTGTAAAAGTCACTATTATACAAAAATATCAATGAAACAAAAAGAGGACATTTTTCTAAAAAGGTGAATAGCATACAGATAAAGAAATATTAATGCTACTTCAGGCATATGCTATGTGGAGAAAAGGGAAGGATGAAGTGGCAACTGATAAGGTCAGAGAAAGCTATTCACTACTAATGAAAATTAATCATTGAAGTGCATATCCCAGCTATATCAATTTCTATCTTTTATAGGGGAAATATTTTTCTGATTGAAGTGGCTTCCTTTCTATTTATTTGAATCTATATTCCATGCTATGGCTAGACTTCTTTTATTTCAAAAGTCATAAAGGCATTCCATTAGTAAGTTCTCATGAGTGAACCATGGCTCATTTCAGAGTAAATTCTTTAATATTCTCATATTGACTAGATAAGGATGATTTAACTTCTTAGAATAGGGAGTTGGAGGGCAGGTCTATTAAATCATAATGTTAGCCTCTTCTGTTATGCTGAACAGATGTGACATCTAGTTCTAATTCTTTATTATACTAGTATACATGATATAGAACAATGAAGGCAGACACCTATATCTCATCCAGAGGTGCTGGATGCATCAAGTTTTTCTTCTTCAGGGGAGCCAATGGACCTAGACACTGACTTTGGCAGCAACCTTGCCTGGGGTGACTCTCTGAGCATTTGGAATGCTTCACCTCCAATGCCAGACAATCAGGAGAATATTCTCCTATTCCCTGGGAATAAGGTATGGTTTACTTGGGATGCACAGAACATCATGGACTTCTTTGGTCAACATAGGAATAGTTTCCTCTTCTTCTAAATTATTTTCTATTTCTCTTTTAGGATATATTCAATCTTCCCACAGTTATGTCAGTTACCAAATCCCCCTTTCCTTCTCCACACAGTATCTGCTGGATTTGGTATTACTTCCATTCTTTCTAATAGATCTCATATATTCTATTAGTGACCTTTAGGTAACTTCCCACACTTGTGGGAGAAAACCCATGCACAGTCCTTCTCTTTCTTCCATAGGCTGCATGTGATGTTATCTTCTTTCCCAACTAGAATGCTCTTCTTCCATTCCCTGTTCCTCTTTTGAACAGGTAGTTTCCCCAACTCCCAGAAGAGAATAGATTCTCATCTATTCTCCATCTGGTATAAATAGCACCATGTAACTTAGTTTCTTTCCTTAGCTAAATTCTATTCAATCTTACATGGAGTTTACACTATATCTTGAAAGGGTGGACAGTTTACCCTTTCTTGAGAAAGTTCTAGTCAGGCATTGCCTGAACCATTGTTTTATCCTCTTCTACTTGGCAACCATGGCCTGGGAGTCTAACCTTACTGTTTGTATCTGTTACAGACCAGCCCTAGAAGCTACTGATCTTTTCATCACTTGATGTCTGCATCTCCATGTCTTGTATTCTGTATCAGTACACTCAATAGTTATTATGATCCTTATTTTTCCTACTATTTTTTTAAAATTATTTTCATATTAATTGTAACATAATCTATGAGTATAGATCCAAGACATAAAGATATTCCTATATTCATAGCTGTCACTTGACAGTAGACAGAAGACTGATAGAAGTTCAGAATAAATAGAATATCATACACCATGTGGACTATCTAAGGAGGGCAACCCCATTTCCTTCTGATGGGGACAGGCCTTGGCTAAACACCAATATAGCCACAGTCACCTATGGAGGGAACTTAGAAGGATGACATCAATTCTGGCTATGAGAAGCAGAGGAAGCTATGTGGAGTAAAGAGCCCCTAGGTGATCTGGTCTCTGAATGGTGAAATGTCCAAGCCCCACCAGTGCTGCTAAAGGAGACCACACCTGTGCCAGAATGGCCCATGGATTCAGCATGGATGTGATATATCCTGTCATGCACTATGTGGACTATCCATGGAGGGCAACCTTTTTTTCTTCAAAAGAGAATAGACCATGGCTCAATGCCAATATTGCCATGGCTGCCTACAGCAGAAGTATAGATGAACACCATCAGTTCTGGGAAGGAGAAGCAGCAGGCACAACATGGGGAGAGGAACCACTAGAAGATCTAGTCCCTGGATGGTGGAACATCCAAGCACCACCAGTCCCTCTTGAAGAGATGGAACCTGCACCAGAGTGGCCCACCAATCCTGCATGGATGTGATGCATCTGTGTACCTTTTTACCAGTATGATTCCCCTTCATTTCTTATCTTGCTTATCTATGGACTATTTTTCTTTTTCTGATCATATTCCTTTCATCTGTGCAATTCATCCATCCTCCACCTACACTTATCTATGTAACCCTTTACCCTATGGACAGTCCCCCCTCTACCTATGATCACCTATTATGGTCATTCTATTCCTATAAATATGACTGCCTTGTATAGTAGTTTCCCTAACTATATCTACATTTAATCTACATGGTATTTGATTCAACTGCCATCCCTGAGTGAGGGCTACAGCAAGACTTATCCAAACCCTACCAGACTTCTATCAGTCTTCTGTCTACTGTTGAGTGACAGCTAGAACTTAGGTGATATCTTTGTGTCTTGAATCTATATCTGTAGATTGCATCACAGTCCCCAGGGCATTCTGCACTATTGAGGACTACATTTTCACAGGGGCAGCCAATACCTCCAATGATGACTCACTTCCAAAAAGTATACCAGATGCCTACACACATTCAGATGCAAATCTGTGGAAAACCACCATAGAGGAAGAACTTATGAGTTTGGCAATAAACAATATCTATGAGACTGTCCAAATTCCCTTCAGTATCACTCTGATTACATTAAAGCCTGTCTTTCAAATCAAACACAACCAAAATGGAAATGTTGAAAGATATAAGATCTGAATCATAGCATGGGATTTTATATACTATAGAAGGAGGAAGTCAACTATCAAGAGGTGTTTGCTTTGGTTGCAAATCTCAACTCTATTCAGGCCATCATTTCCATTGCTGCAAAGTATAATCTGGAATTGGATCAAATGGATGTTTCCACCATATATTTAAATGGCAAACTTAATGAAAAACTTTATCTCTGACCACTGTCAGATGTTCCAGTCCCCTCTGGCTATTGTTGGCATCTTTACCATTCCCTGTATGGTTTAAAGCAGGCCAGTTGGACATGGAATAAAACCTTGGACAAAAAACTTGGTTTCATTCACCTAAATATAGAGGCTTGCCTTTATATTATCTGAAAAAATAGTCAGGTCTATTTTCTGGTCATGTACATATATTGATGACCTTCTATTAGCTACATTGACTTGAGTATACATGAACTCTGTCAAGGAAATGCTTTTCTTGGCAATCAAGATGCATGACCTCAAAGAAGCAAAATACTTGCTTGGATTGGAAATTCAATATGACCATTAATGATGTACTATATCTCTCACTCAGTTTAGATATGCACAAACTGTGCTTAAATAAACAGGCATGTCCACATTCACTTCTATGCAAACTCTGATGTTTCCAACATTCTCCTTGCCCAGCTCCAATCTAGAAAATAACATCATAGTTCTGAAAATAATCATTCTCACAGTTATCAGCTCCCTAATATATCTCATGTTGGGTACTCAACTAGACCTTGCTTTCTCTGTTGGGGCATTGAGCTGGTTCAGTTCTGCTCCCAAAACATGTTACTAGGAGGTGGTGAAGTGGGTTCTTCAATACTGTATGTTTGTACTACCACCAAAATGAAACTACACTACAATGAAATGGATATTTTAATGGATATGGATTTCCACAGTTATTCCAATGCTGGTTGATCTTAGAACTCTAACAACTCAAAATTGGTTTTAGGATACAGATTCTTAAACAATTGTGGTGCTATCTCCTGATCCAGTAAACAACAAAGCATGGTTACTCTATCAACCACAGAGTCAGAATATATTAGTCTTAGTAATGCCAGATAACACCTTGCTTAGCTACAGAGTTTTTCAAGGGGATTAGACATCTAACACAAGGACCAACTACACTTTTCTGTGATAATCAAGCTACTATCATCCTTTCCTGCAATTCACAGTTCTGAGCCAGAACTAAACATATACAGAGGAAATATCACTTTATTCAAGACAATTTGGTTGGAAAAGGAGAGATGATGATCTTATATGTTCCAATCAGAGATCAGGTTGCAGATGTTATAATGAAGGCCCTTCCTTAGGAACAACACTGGAAGTTCATGCACACAATGGGGCTCTGATTGTGCTCAAGTAGGAGTGTCAAAGTCACATGAACTCTGCCTATCCTTAGTATCCATTTTGCTACATTCAGAGTTTCAATCAGACTTGGTCCAGAAATTATCAGAGTTTATTGGCATTATATGAAGTATATAATAAACTGCTTAGCAGAGTTTAGCAGGCTTTAGTCAGTCACATATCCACCCTCTTTTTAGACTTTTTGGCTTCAGTTTTGCCCTTCCCTCAGTTGCTTCTATCCTCTATGGACAGCTCCTGAGGTAAGGGCTTATTTTACTTAGAGATATATCTTTCTGATACATTATAGGACTTATGTTCACATTGTTAGCATCTCCATGACAAGAGGAACACAACTACTACCATAATAAGCAGTCATAGATAAGGTGAGGACTATTCATAGAAGGAAAGGTTTATATAGATAAGCATGGGTAGAAGAATGGGGATATTACATCAGTGGAGAAGGATGTGATTAGAAAGGGAATAATGTCTGAAGATAAGAGAAAGGGAAATGTCCATACTGGTCATTGTATTACAGAATGATGGAGGCAGTTGCCTACCCCTTTCCCAGATGTGCTGGACATGCCAAGTTTTTCTTTTTCTTTCAAAGGACCTGTCAACCCCGAGGTCGACTATTCTAGTGGACTTGCCTGGGGCAACTTCCTCTCTGTATGGAATGCTTCTCCTCCTTTACTGGACAACTAGGAGAATGTACCTCCAGGAGGGGATTGGTTCATGTGGGATGTACAAGAGGTCACTGAGTTCTTCTCCTGGCATGAGAACCCTTTCCCATTCCTATGAAAACTCCTTTCTTTAGACTCAACTTCTTTCCATTTCTTTTAGGATATATTTGATCACTCATAGCCTTGTTAGTTACCAAATCACCCATTCCTACTCCTCATGGCATCTGACCAATTTGGTATTACCTTTTCTCTCTTCCAACAATCTCATATATCCTATATAGAACCTATGTTGGCAACCCTTCCATGACTGTGGGAGAGTTTCCATGCACTGCCCTTCTATTCTTCCATAGGCAGTGCATGATATATTAAACCTTATCCCAAATAGGATGCTTTCCATTTCCTGCTTCTGTTATAGCAGGTAGTTTCTCCTACAGTTCCAGAAGGGAATAGATTCCCATCTATTCCCATTTACTTATAAATAGTGCCCATGTAACTCTATACTTTTCCTTAGCTAGATTCTATGCAATCTTATGTGGAGTTTACACTGTACCTTGAAAGGTGGATGGTTTCCCCTTTCTTGAGAGAGTTCTAGTCAGGCACTGCCTAAATCATCACTTCATCATCTTCCACTTCACCACAAGGGCTCGAGAGTCTATCCTTGCAGTCTGCATCCACTATGGACCAAGACTTGGAGCAACAGATCTCTTCATCGCTCAATGTCTACATCTCCACATCCTGCATTCTGTATCAAAAGAATCTAGCTCTCTTCTGACTCCCCCTGTTTCATCAGGTAGGGAAACACTGCTGCCATGATTGCATGCTAACCTGGATCAGATGATGAACCACCTCCTTTCTCCACCACTGAGTCTATATGCTGGGCCCCTATCCCAGAGACACTTTGAAGCACCAGGAGTGGAACAACTCCTAGAGCTCCTGCTCTCTCCATCTCCCATCCCACAGCGAGTGCTCCTACAGTTACTTGAGAAACACCCCCACCTTCACTTTCTTCTCTTCCACCTTGGATTGGTAGCAGCCTGTCCCCTCATCAGGGACTGGACTACAGCCTATTGCCAATGACATCATCTCCCATACAACCCATCACACCCATCCCCACCCCAGCCCTCCATCCCCTCCCAAAATACTTTGCAGCAAGAACCCCTGAATCAAGGAAGTGGCAACCAGCCTGAGAAACAGCCAAAACCTGGGAACAGATTGAATGGGAGTTGACTGAAAATGACGACAAAGATAACAAGATGGCACCTACCAAATTAAAAGCTGCCTTGTTGGCAGACTTTTCAGGAAATAGTGAAGATGTGATTTAGTGGATATCAGCAATGAAGAACTACTTCACCATAAACCTGGAACTCTATAAAACAGACTTGATGAAGGTGGTGACCACCCTCAACAAGATGTTCAAGGAAAGAGGGAGAGTGTTCACAGAAGGGCAATTTGCCCTAGATAAAAATTTAGATGATAAGGAAAAGATCTGGGCAAAGTTTGCCAAAAGGTTTACCAACTCCTTTGTGTTCAAGGAGGAGGCAGCTGATGCCAGGAGAAAGATTGGGAATCTCTGCCAAGAAAAGGGGCCTTCAACCATGAAGAGTGCCCAGAAGTACATCCAAGATTTCCAACTCCTCACAGTAAAAGCCAGAGTCACCAATGAGGGTGCACTTGTTACGGAACAATGGAGACGGTCACCCACCCCGTACCCAGAACCACTGGACCTCCCATCTTTTTCTCATTTCCCAACAGACGTGGTCATGATGGAGGAAGAGAGCCTATTGTCCCCTTTAGCTTGGGGAGATTCCCTGGACATCTGGTCGGCTTTACCTCCATTACCGGATAACCAGGAGAATGTTCCCCCCGGGGAAGAGGCAATGTTCACGTGGGACTTACAGGAGATAGCCAAATACCTGAAGACCCATCGGGACCTGTTCCCTTTCTAGTAAATTTCTTT
>JBBPJU010000548.1:0-21018 GCA_038088875.1 Austroboletus festivus
CAAAACAAAACAAGGAGCATGACAGGGGAGACCTTTTACGGGCTACCCGTCTCATGTCCATCGAAACCTCTTCTAGCCACCTACTCCTCGTCTTCAAATCGCAATATCTGCGCGTCCTCATCGATCGGCAAATCTCGATATCCGCGGCGTGTACGATATCCCATGGAAAGGAAATCCAGCTTCGAGGCGATATATTCGTACGAAATGTTCGCCAGTCCAACGAGGAACCATGGCACCGAGGCCAGCGTATCGAGGATACCCGTACCGGATCTCCTGTACGCAGCCGAGTAGTCGCCTGGGAGTCGGATCGTTCTGTCAAGTGTCACGCCAACGTCAGTAAGTCGTCCAACTTGGAACCACACGGCATGTGCAAATACATACCCTCTCGCAAGCCCACTCTTCTTGTACCACCACCATGCAACGAGTGCAGTGATCGCAAAAGGGAACAATAATACTGACATCCAGAAGAGGGCACCGTGTCCCCTCACTCCAGGACAGTAATGCTGCGTTCCACGATCAAGTCGTTCACCCCCTTCACAACTCGAGTGGGTAATTTTACGGTACGCGGTCCGCTCGTACCAGTATTCCTCGTTGCCACGGCAAGAGTCGTCGTTGGGGAGCGGCGACCTCCCCGACACAGGCACACACTTTCCATCCTCGTTTTTCAGATAGTTGAATTCGCTATGAAATGATATTACGAGGCGATCGCAAGACGGGCACAAGCAACTTACCACTCGAAATCTTCCACTCCGCATGCACAGTTATGAACAAAAGTGTGCGCAGCTTTTGCCTCCTTGCCAACAGCACAATTGGCATTGCGCTTACGGCGCTGGTAGAGCGTCTACGATGGACGTTCATGACGATACTGAAACGCGAAAAGATGAAAACGTACCTGGCGGCCAAACAGACATGCCTCTGCTCTTTCCTCGCTGGGACTCCACAACTCAAAGTCGTCTTGAGATGGATCGTCTTGGTTTAATATGCCTAAGAGTCATACCATCGGTTCACTGTAGATACTTCTGATTGTGAGCTTACATTGTCTGCGAGTCAACGACGTGAAATCAATGTGAACGATCGTGGATGTCGGCGATCCAACCGCATGCCCAAGAAGCATAAATTTCCTGCTCGTATCTTCAGGAACGGTGACGATCGTATTGATCCTCAGCTTCTCATTGCTAAACTTGTATTCCCGCCACGTAAGACCTTCGTCGGTCGTGAATAAGACGTGATCCGTGGGCTCCTCGTCGTTGACGATCAGAATAACGGATCCAGAGTCGCCAAACTCCCAGAGATAGGCATCCTTGTGAACTTCCTCCCATGTGAAACCACCGTCGCGAGAGAGGAAGGTGTCGCTCTGAGTATAAGGCGCGAGAACTTCACCTACGTTGCCGACAGCCATGAGGACGCCTACGATGCTCGGGCTACTGTAGGTTGCCCGTGCGTCCTTACGCTCTGTAAACCCATGTATATGGAGGGCACAACTCTGATAAAATAAATATCATCATCGACTCGCAACGTAAATGCAACCTACCGTAGTCGAACATGAATACGGCTTCCCTTGCGAATCGACCTTGGGTGGCGTAAGCGGTTTCCAACTGCCACCTATAAACTCGACCAATCAGACAACTCAATTACTCATGGGCACCGAAAAGGGTCACCATCGTTATGCGTGATCCTCGTTTGCAGCACTTTTTGCCCAGTCAGGGTTGCCTCTGCCGGGTTTGCCACGACGTTGACCAACGCGATGCCATCCAACCCAACCAACTTTTCGAAATCGGCATACCCAAATTCGTTTCGGTTTACGTTTGCGATCGACAGTCCAAAGTACGTGCCATTGGAATTAGACTTGAGGATGTTTCCCCAGTAGGGATTAGGCCATTCAGACATTGTCTTGTGCACGAAGATGGAATCGGTGCTTGATTCAAGTACCGTGTATGCCTAGGCATCATCGTTAGTACATGGTGCAAACCGCAGCAAATACCCTGGATCGTACATGCGCGTCAAGATGCATGCCAGGGGGGAACATTGCCGTCGCAAACGTATACCCATCGAGCGAAACTTGAAGATCCAGCGCATTCTTTGGAACAAGATACTGTCCACATATAAGTCTACGCGATCCAATCAGCCACTAAATTCGAAAAGCGTACCTCGGCCACGATGAGGTACTCTGAAAACTTTGTAAAGCCGATGACGTGATCGAACAGCGTCGTCTTCCTGCGGTAATAGTCTCTTCCCGAAACGAGCTGCAGCTGTGCACTAATGTCAAAGGTGCGCTGAGAGCCCTTTTTGTCCTTATAGGATTCGCATAGAATCTGGCTTTGGTCGATTCGGAGTTCGTCGTCGCGAGCCCAGTCGCAATTACGAACGTAATCTTCGACAAACTCCCATTTCCGCCCATTGTTGTGCGAGTACTGCACTTGTACGCGGCATTTGTCGCTACTCCCATCACAGTCAACTTCGCCAATCCATAGAAGGTGATCTGAGCGAGGTTGGAATCGGAGCACCTGTATGCCAAACGTATTTGGTCGCGACGGCGCATGCAAGTCATGCCAGTATTGACCCCCGTCGGTCGTATAGAAATACTTGTCGGAATCGGTGAGGAGATAAGCGCGGTCATTCGCGTGGCTGTGCATGTAAAACCCCACGAAACGTTCCCCGGGGAATTTTTGTTCCCAAGTGAGGCCTTCGTTGCTCGACTGCCAGATGGTGTTGTCATCCAGGAATACGAGGATAGTCTTTTCAAGGATTGCTTTAACACTTAGCAAGGCAAACAGTCCCGTCCTCTACTCACGTTCGATTCTTTGAAGAACTGGTATTGGAGAACCTTTGCATCGAAATGATACTAGATTTGGGGTCAGGAAGGAAAGGAAGCAATATAGCTTGACGACGCACGATCTGATCGGTAATTTCGCCCTCTTGGGGTTCGGCTGGACGCGTCAACCCAGTTAACTCCGGACTACTTCGCTCGCCAACCGAACACACAAACCTTGTGAACAGGATTTCTCCACTAGATTATCCTTCTTCTTTCCGCGGCCCTGATCGCACATATTACCCGCTATCAACCTATACCCAGAGGACCCCATATATGTCTCATCTGGTGAGCCCGAAGTACACATGTTGCTTGGGACGCGCTCGAGTCCGGCTGGGACGCATTGATCGCCACTCCGGACATAGTTGTAGTCGCTATAGCCGTCATTCGCGATCGTGATAAGCACGTATATTGTTAGTGAACGCAACCTACCACTCATAGTCGTGATCTTCGCAAGGGCACCGATCTTCGTTTTCGACGGGTTGACGGAATTCATCACCCACATAACAATCTGCGTTGGCTTTGCGGCGTTTATACCATTGCTGAAGCCACATCAGGAAGCGTCTCCGGCGGAGGGATTGCGGAACTCACCTTAGCGCCCATCAAGCACTCAGTATCAGGCTTTGCGCGCGCATACCACTTCTCGTAATCACTATCGCCACACTTGCGAGCCCGCGTGCCAGTGAAATCGAGAGATATTATAGCATAACGACCATCGTTTTCCCTTTGATCCTTTCGCGAGAGCTGGGCAAGAAGGATGAACTTTTGGGAGGTCGAGTCGCTGACGGTAGTGAGCGCCTTGGCACGTATGTTGAGGCCGAGATTAAACGATTTCCTGGCAAAGGCACACGGTGGGTTCATGGAATATACAAAAGCCATAAGACGAACGCACCAGGTACTCCCAAAATCTGTAGAATAGCTCACAGACTCGGTCATCTCCTCGTCATTTACCGTCAGGATAATGCTGCCTGAGTCACCAAACTCGTACATATGAGCCTCCTTCCGGACCATACGCCATGTGAGTCCGCCATCAGTACTCAGGAAAGTATCACACTCCTCGTAAGGTGCGAGCTGCTTCCCAGTGGAACCGACGCCCATCACAAGGCCGGGAGCAGTAGAGGAGAAGATGGGGCCAAAGTTGTGGGGATCGGTCACAGAATGTAGATGCAATGAGCATTCTTCGAGGTTGGAAGGGTCGCACGAAATCCGCTTGCCATCGCTATCTGTCGACGGGGCACGAATGAAGGACCAACTGCTGCCTTTTGGTGTGTCAATGTCGGTTGAGGATGACACGGAACCGTAAGACGTACCATCATCGAACGTAATCATCGACCTCAGCTTCTTCGGAGCATTCTTTCTCTCCACGTCCCGGGCGTTCAATACTACATTCGCAATACCAACTCCAGAAACCCCATGCACGTTTTCGTAGTCCACATATCCAACCATGTTGCGATTCGTATCCTTGAGACTCTCCACAAAGTATGTCCCATTCGAGTTACTTACAAATAACGTCCCAATCGTACTTTGGTCCTGGATCATTGCATCCACGGCCAAGGAATGAATAGTCGATTCGACGATAGTGTACGCGTTTTGCCGAAGACGTGCTTGGGATGCATGTGGGAATTGAGCCCTGGCCCACTCGTTTGTGTCCACCGTCACGAATAACTGCATGTCACCATCGTTGCCAGACGCCATGTCTTTCAATGCGACAACCGCAAACTTGGACACGATCGCGAATGCTACAACACCCTTGGCATTCTTTCCGATCCCCAGGTCTTCAATGTTGACCGTTTGGAAAAAATCAGAAGAGGAGAAGAGTCGGGAAGATGATAAAGAGTGGGAAGTCCCGGTGCTGGAAGAGTCAAATGCGACACAGTATATCAAGTCTTCATGTGCACTGTGCTTGAAGTCCTCGGAACTGTGTGCGAATTGACAGGTCGATACGTCTTTTAAGAGCTCCTTCGGAGGTGAAGAAAATCCGTCGGTAGTGTAATATGCCTAAGGAAGGGTAAACAGATGCTAGAGAAGGTCATGTGCCCGATACTCACCACGTCAGTGCAAACGCTACCCCAACCCGACCGCTCACATACAGTTCCCTGATATAGTATGTGACCCCATTTCTCAGAGTGAAATGAAAGTGGCTTTTGTGTATAACTGAGAGAAGCTGGAACCTCGAATGAGCGCCAAGTCTTGCCGCGATCCTCAGTGCGGTAATGGATAATTCCATCTGATAGAGCGAATGCCTAGTAGCACGATAGAAATTGGGCGGTGAGCAAAACTAGCCATACAAGTTACTTACATATCTGTTATTAGTAGGATGTGGTATAACCATGGACACCATGCCGCTCGGAATGTCTTCTACCCTATTCCACGTCTTGCCCTCATCCTGTGATACATGGAGATCTCCAGCAACTATATCGTGGTAAACGACACTCTGGAGTAAAATAAAGCTTAGTACGAACAAGACACGTATGAATATCTAACGTACCGAGCTGCCTTCAAAGAAAAATAGTTTGCCGGGTAAGTTGTCAAAGTAAGTTATGCTGACTTGTGGCTCTTGTGCCGTTGCGAATCCAATGTAGGTCAGAAACGCGAGCGCTGCCCATAGCAAGGCAGCAGATCTAATGCAACATGCCATGATGGACAAGCAGTAGTATGAGGACTACGTGTCCGCAGTGTGTTGGATGTGGTATGTAATGTATCTTAGTATGAGCGCTGGACGAATAAGGAGGCCGTGTTTTGCCACGACCCCAAATTCGGTTCATTTGTGGCTTTACCGTGATCGGAAGATGACTAATAAAATAACCGGGCCGGTTTGTCTGATACCGATTCCAATAAATTTACTTGTTACACTGAACCTTGCAAAGTGAACAATCCATTCCTATAACAACTATCGATTGAAATGTTCTGACAAACCATACAAGCTTCTCGGAAATTTGATACCGCCGTAAACGCGAATAGCCATCGGCCTTGATATCTGCGGCGTGCGAGCCCACTTCAACTTCGGTATATAATTAACTCGCCGGTGTGGACTGGTGCGCATCGCGTCCGGGTTTCATCCCGACGGCTCCCTTATTGACCCAATTATACAGCACCATTCAACAGACCTCTGCTGAGCTAGTGCTGTTTGGGGCGAGTTCCATTTGGCCCAAGATGATTGTTCCCCATCTCAGAGACTGCTCGTACGGGTCGTGGTATGAAATTGAAATTGTTTAGAAGCAAGTTCCACTTAAACACCGACAAGTCTTGCAACAAGTATAACATCAATTCATACCGTGCCTATAATATTGGAGCTATCGGTGTTTACCTGGAACCCACCTTCGGGTGAGCCTTCTACGTATTCTTATCTTGATGGCTCGTACTTTTTATGCCTCTGGTATACTCGAATCTAGAAAGGTACGTCACTACATCTGCAAAAGCGTAGGAAAGATACCATGGTCCTCTTAGGGTTGATCCCACCATGGCAACTAATCCTGGATGCTCTGACTTGTTTCAATTATGCTCACAACCTTGCCTATGTACATCACACCCACGTCTACGTCCCGCTAGACCATCACCACTTCTATTGCCCATCCCCGGTAATGCTTACTCCCGTTGAACCCGGGCTACACTTTGTGCAACTTACACAGAACGTAGGCGTAGGTCGCACCTTTTTTGGGCCTCCTGTTTCCAATCCCACAATACAATCTGATCACAAGAACTTACTCACGAGCAAGGTAGCTCATCTTATGTTTGCTTGAGACCGATGCGATTTCTAATTCCGGGTGACTGCATTCGCGAAAACATTTTCAAATCCTCCCTGCGGGTCCTGCAGGCGCCCCAGATCCGTCGGACGAATATCTCTATGTCGGTGTCTAAAAACAGATAAATACCCCCGCAAATAGGTACGCCATGCCGTAATTTTTGATTGATTGAGAAATGGTAGCCAACTCATTTCATACGGTAGAGAATGTCTGATCAGTAAGGGGATGCATCTTGTAGATGATTTAGCGATTTCTGGGACACTACCTTGCTCAAGGCCGTTTCCTCTCGTGGTAACTAGTCGGACACTTCAAAACGGGGGAGTCACTGGGGAGATAGCCAGCCACGATTTGAAAATGGGTGCGAGCTTATGAAACATCCGCGTGGACTGTTTCGGTCGTCCACCTGGCCGACGAAAATTAGTGGCTTTTCACGGTATTCCGCCAGTTCCCTTCCCCAGTACCCCCGCGGATAGATATCGTCACATCTCGGACGGCTAGGTCGAGATGCCGTACATGAATCCATAACCACATGGGTCCGTGCGGCTCTCAGATGGTCGGATTTAATGCTGGCATGCACCTTGGTCTGGATACTTGCGTCGCCTTCTCTCACGTCGAGTATCGCATCGCGGTATAAATGATCGATTAGCAATAGAATCCCCTTCATTCGCCTCCTTCGACATGAGGTTGTCCGCTGCACTCTCCGTTTTCGTTTTTGCAGCGTGTCTCTCTGCCTCTCCAGTGGTCATCCCTCCGGTGGTCACCATCCCATTAACGAAGATCCAACGCTCTGGGGCATACCTCAAGGGGTCTCCTGACGCAGACCGCGCTCGTGCTGCGCTCCTAAGGTCCCGTACAGCTAGTGGGACGACCACCATTCCTGCAACCAACTTAGCATACGAACAGTACACGACAAGCGTTGGGATAGGCAATCCTCCGACGTATTATAACCTCATTGTCGATACCGGCTCCTCAAATACGTTTTGCGGGTGCGTTTATATACTCGACTGAATTGGTGTATATACGATACGATTCTTATTGCAGCACCGGCACGCCTTATGTTCGAACAAACACCAGTATTTTCACAGGGCAAGATGTCAACGTCACATACGGGGAGGGTTTCTTCTCAGGGTTGGAGTGTGAGTACTTTATCCTTTTAACTGCACCCAATCCTGATGGGGAATAGATCTCGACCAGGTTACCCTTGCACCCAACCTTGTAATCACCAATCAGTCAATTGGCGACGCACTCTCTTTTGCTGATTTCCCAGGAGTGGATGGCATTGTCGGTGTTGGTCCTGTTGACCTCACGCGGGGTACACTCACGCTCGATGTAAATGCAACGATTCCGACAGTTATGAACAACCTCGTAAAGCAGGGACTTGTCCAGAATCAAGTCCTTGGCGTATCCTTTGCGCCTCCAACGAACTACAGTACCACGAGTGAGTGCTTATATCCAACCCTTGTTTCTCACAGATGTTAAGATGTGTAGATGGTGCATTAACGTATGGAGGCGTTGATCCTGCCCTGGTATGCATGCAGTTCCTGTGTCGTGGGTAGTTAGGAAGGTGCTTACGCGCCTTGCGTAGTACGAGGGTGAACTGACATTTACGCCTGTGACGGAAACATTGCCAGCAGGCCTCTATTGGGGCATCAATGTCACCTCGGTCACATACGGCACCCACTCGGTTATTCCCACCTCCGCTGCTGGTATCGTCGACACCGGCACCACACGTATGTCTCATTTTCTACCTTGCACGATGGTTACAAGACCTCATCTATATTTCACATTTATCAGAGATCCTCCTTGCGGATGACTTTTTTGACGTGTACATGAAAGCGATCCCAGGAGCGAAGTTGGATTCGAACATCAGTCTCATTGAAATTCCGCCTACCTCTATCCCATCCATGCACCCCCTCAATTTCTCTATCGGCGGCCGGGAGTTCAGCATGAATGTCGCTTCTCAACTAATCCCCAAGGACCAGAACACGGCATGGGGTGGAGTCGCTGACAAACGATACGGCGTGGTAGCTAACATGGGGAACATCAGTGGATTGGGATTGGATTTCATCATCGGACAAAAGTTCATGGAGAGATATTATGCGGTGAGTATTTGCCTGTCTTTGGGAAGGCATAAGCTCAAAAGATTGTCTTCAAAGGTGTTCGATATGGATGCCAAGCGCGTTGGATTTGCTGAGACGTAAGTCTTGGATAGGTATCGAAGCCAAGTGTTTCTGAGTTTACGCCTTTGTAGGAACCACACCTTCTCGTACATCGAGGGGTAATGATACGCTATTTTTATGGTGGTGTATATTTAAATTCTCGCTTATCTGGAGTTGAGTGTGACCACCTTTATTGATTTAAAAATATTGGTGAAACGTGATGAATCGTACACCTAGATCTCTCGTGTGGTGCATGAAACATGTATATGATCACGACGGAAATGCCGGATGATGCTGAATGTCACCATGTGATTCTACCAGCAAAATGCAATGCATCATCGTACAATCATTTACCCCAACTGACTCTGCAAGGGTCGACTCTCCTCTTCTTCCGAAGATCGATAGCTGGGTCCTCACCCATCTCTAACCATTTATATGGTAGTCCGCACACATCCCGATCATCCGCAAATCTTGCGTGGTCACTGCTCAGGTGAGAAGTAGTACGAAGTCAAGGTGTAAAATTGGGAAAAGGCAGTAAAACACAACGAGCGCTTCAATAAAAGTATCGGGTCGGACGAGTGTTGTGTCCTTGAGACTGCGCCACGGATGCCCTTGAAGGATGACCATGATCGTGTAACCGCTGATGTGGACCTCGATGTGGTGGCCACCTACATTTTCCTGGAAGCTGGACACATCCCTTGGGGGTGACACCACTTGACGGGTTTTCCCCAATGATCATTCTGTTCCAACTGTTCCAGGTGCCATGCATGGACCACGACAACGCCAAACACAGTACCTCGGACTCGGTCAAATTTACCCAGGAAGGAATGTCAACCCGGATAGATTTTACCTGTGACAAATGGATGAGGGTTCAATGCTAATACTACTAGTATGGTCCGCGCCGGAGGTAAGGTCCTACATACAAGGAGTCTGTTATTAATGTCCATACCTTTCCCAACGCGTCAAGAGCAGTGCGAGTGTCCTTCTAGCCATAATTCGGTTGCTTTGGGACACGCAAGATGTTGTATCAAAAGAGAAATGGCTGTATCGCGTACGGTTAGCGTGATGCTACAATGGCTAGGAAAGATCGATTCGGAGCCTAGCGGATAGAACGTCAGGACATCCCTACATGTTAGATCATATCCGTAGTGAAGGTATGACTCACATTGGCAGGCTGGATCTTCCTCTGTCCGTGGTTACTTTAGGCTGCAAGACGTGTTGAACGGCGGTATACAGTAGGTAGGCACACATGGCTTTAGGTGACTTACATCGCTCGAATATATTATCATTCAGGTGAAGCACTGCTATTATCTATCTTACAGTAATTTTTACACCTGGGTATAAAGTTAAACCCTACTCAACGACCTCGTACAAGTGGCAACCCGGGAACACCTTAATTTCTTCCTGGATATACCAGTACGGTGTAAGATAGCTGATATCCGTACTGTCGACGACGCCAGAACCACCTGTGATCATCCCAAGGATACGGCCATTCCTATCTAGGACGATAGAACCTGAGTCGCCTAATGCAGAGAAAGGACCGCTTTTATTATCATAAGAGAGGACGGCGATCTCGATCGACGTCTCCTTGATACCGTAATCCTCGTAGACACGAGTGAATGACTCCATTCCCATAGCGCGGCCGATGGTGGTGCCAGTAGCAAACCCATTCTTGACGACAAAGTGGCACTTTTCCTCGTTGGCGTCGAGGTGCTGGGGGTTGTAGATTTCGTGGGCTTGAATGACGCCGAACGCTTGCAGAAGACCTCCCTGCGGGTACATGTAACGTGCCCGGTCCTCGGGCCGGGGGAACATTTTTCTGAGGTAGTCTTCAGACGAGATGTTGCCACCTACGTGGAAATACAAAGTCAGCCAAAATCGCGAGAAGATACTGGCCATCTAGAGATGGAAACCTACCGATATAGACCTTATTGCCCCTGAACGTGGCCCTATCGAACTTGTCACTGTAGAGCCAGATGAGCGCCCAGTCCCTGGTATAGTGGTGGGGTTCGACGGCGACAGCGACAGGCTCGACATGGACGACCTCGCCGATGACACGCTGGTTCGGAATCGCCCAGTACTTCGTGATTTGGTTGTGGAGCTTGTTCGCATCCTCGATCTTCTTCTTTGCCTTCTCCACCAAGGCCAAGTGCTCGTTACGCTCATCGGTAGTAGCCTTGGGCTCGCCCTCCCTGGGCTCGCCCAGCCTGCGGAGCACGCCCCCCCAGGTCTTGATCGAGTCATCCTGGGTGCTTATGGTGGCCATTATGTTACGAGCGGCGTTGGTGTAGCCCGAGTTACCGAGAGCGATGACATGCTCGCGAGGATGGCTCTTGGTCTTGCGAGACAGGCCTGTGTTCCGATTGACGGGAGGAGGGCGGGCGACGTGGGCGCAGGTAAGGAGGAAGATGCGATCGCTCTCTTTGCTCTCGCGGAAGTAGAGAGCACCGGTGCCATCGTAGTGTGGAGTATTCAGCGGAGCGATAGAGAGGCCGAGAGTGGGAGTGAAGGGCTTGCGGAGCTCGGGGATGCGATCATGGAAGGGATCGAAGCCGAGCATCTTGGGGCCAGAGACGGAGCGGGTGACGATGGATTCACGGAAGCCTATCTCGATGCCGCTGAATCCAGCCTCAGCCAAGAGGAATGTGATGGCCTCTGCCGCAGTATTGGCATCCTCGTAGAGGAGAGACTCGGGCTCGACGCCAATCCAAAGTAAGAGCGGGCTGAATGTCTTCTTCCCTGCCTCTGCGAAAGCGAGGGGATCTATTGATGTCCAGAGCACCTTCTTGTTGTCGAGCAATTTGTAAATACGCTCACCGATAGCACGCCAAGTGGCCGTTATGGGATGGTCGTAAACGGGGCGTGCTTCCCTGATGATGCGCTGGGACTCCGGGCCAGTGGATACGGGCCAAGCATCTCCGCTCTTGTAGACGCATCGAGAGCCGCTAGGAGTGCCGTAGAAATCGTAGATGGCATTGGGGTAGAAAGCGGAGAGACGTTCCCCGTCGGAGATCTCGACCTCGTCGAGGCAGAAATTGCGGAATTTGTATGCAGCAGGGGAGATGGAGGTGAGGGTAGCAGTCACGGGAGAAACGGGAGACCCGATGCTTCGGTTGGCGCAGACCTCTTTGCAGGAGCTCAGGAATACCTCGTCGACGCCAGTGCAGTCAGACGACGCTAGGAGACGAACAGTTAGCAGCGAGAAGGGATAACAATGGTTAAGAGGACTTGCCTGTTTCAAATGGGTTTTGGGGGGTAAGCGGAGACTTTGGTGGACGATGGGCAGATATGAGGTAGCCCCTCGCGAAGCTATAAACGTGGGAAAATAGATAAGATAAGAGTCGGTAAAACATGTAGGGCCCGAAGTTGGAATCTAAGTCGTCACAGACGAAGAAAAAATGGGAGAGGACAATATTTTCTTAAGCTACACGGCGAGTCTCTTATACGTATCTACTTGACTGCTTTTGAAATCTGGTCTGAATTGCAATCCTGTCTGAATCGCAATGCTTAATCTTTACAGGGAGATGGCTTGTTCCGTGATTGCCGTATATGGTTCACTGTAAGAACAGTTTAAAATGTATTTCGTGCTCACCGAAAGAACGAAACGGCAAACGGCCAAAGGCTGGCTGATGATAATTAGGGGAATGCATGAAGGTACAATGAAATTACTACGAGAATGATATTAGATATGGATTGGCAGTGGTTTTTTCCAAGGCAGCACGGCACCGGGAAGAGCGAGCTGCCTAGCCATGGAAAAGAAACCCCTCAGATGAATAAGCGGAGGAGGAGGCTTACCTCTAATAAAACAGGGGGATTGCATGCCGCTAGTGATGTGCAGGGCCCGGCTGGGTTTTAGAGGGCTCAGGCCCATCAGCATCTTGGGCCAGGCCTTCAGCCGTGGTTCAAGCTTGCTTACTCGGGCCCAGCTCAGACTTGAGCTGGAGCTTAATTACATGCTGAAGGTATTATGCTGGAGCAGTTTCCTGATGTTAAGAATGGTGGGGTAGACAGGCGATATGCCTGCTGCAGTCCCCCAGGCTGCAGCTCTCTGTTTTATAGTCTACTGGTCTATTGAATATCATTTTGCAACTATTATATGCTCAGCTCAAATATTCAGCTGATATGTTCAGTGGGCCTAGGCAGTGGGCCTAGGCCTTCATATATTTGAGGGATTGCACCTGATTACTGTGACGGAGCTCCTTGTCTCACATTGCAATACCTGTGATTATTGGAATGGAGTATCATCAGAGCTTTGTTTCACTCAACACTCCCCCTCAATCCTTGGACATGCCAAGATCCTGGGTGTGCTGTTGGTGCTTTACCCTTGTCAGGCTCTTAGTTAGTATATCTGTGCACATGTTGTCCATGTGGCAGTATCTGAGCTCTATGTGTCCCTTTTTGATATGTGACCTTATGTGATGGTGGCTTAGTGTGAAATGCTGCGATCTTTTGTGATATTGGAAGTTTTGCATGATGGCAATCACTGATTGGTTGTCTCCATATAATAGCATTGCACTGTGTTGTTTACAACCCAATTTGGTAAATAAGTTCCATAATCATCTAATCTGCTTTGTTGCTTCTGACATCGTGGCATATTCTGCTTCGGTGGTCAAGAGTGATGGGTCATTCTGCTTACTTGATGCCCACATGATCACTCTGCCATTGAGCAAGAACACATTACTGCTAGTCAAAGTTGCATCAGCATGATCAGTGAAACTAGTGTCTCAGTATCCAATGATTTTGTTTACATTGGTCTTGACTTTCTGATAGGCTATTCCCAAATTCTTAGTACCTTTGAGATACTGTAGTACTTGTTTAGCTGCTGTCCAGTGCTTTAGATCTGGATCAGCATTGAATGAGCACAATCGATGCACAATATATGCTATATTGGGATGTATTGCAGTGGCTGCATATATTAGCGAGCCAATGAGTGATGCGTATTTGTTGCTTTGACATGCCTCTCTGGTTTCATGGTCATATGGCTGTAACTGAATATTCAGCTCAGCTGGTGTGGTTACTGGATTAGCATTCACCATCTTATACTTTTTGAGAATTGACTTGATATATTTTGTTTGCTTTATTGTGAGGGTTCCAGCCTCACGATCACATGTGATCTTGATACCAACTAATTTACTTGGTTTGTCTAAGTCAGTTATGTCAAATAGACTCTTTAATTGCCCTTTTAGGTAATTCATGAGCTGTGGCATTTTACAGAACAGCAACATATCATCTACCCATATGGTGATGATTTCTATCCCATTGGTATTTCTGATGTAGATGCAGGGGTCAGAATTTAATCTTCTGAATCCAATCTTGGTCAGATCTTGGTTGAGTCTTTCATTCCATTCATGACCAGATTGTTTTAGGCCATATAAGGTTTTGATTAGATGACATAACCATGATGTGCCATCATCATAGCCTTCAGGCTGTTTCATATATATTTCCTCTTTTAGTTTCCCATTTAGGTATGCACCTTTCACATCCATTTGTTGTATTTCCCAATCCTCAGCAACAGCCAGCACAAGGATGGCTCTAATGGATTTAAGTCTTATGACTGGGAAAAAGTTTTATTAAAATCTTGGCCAGGGATCTATCATGCACCATGTGGAGTACTTACGATGAGCTACCCCTTTTCCTTCCGAAGGGGACAGACCATGGCTTAATGCCAACATCACCACCATTGCTTATGGAGGGAATGAGACCAGGGACCATCAGTTCTGGGAGGGAGAGCCTGCCAGAGTGACTTGGGAAGAGGAACCGACTGGAGAACTGGTCTCAGGGTGGTGGAATATACAAGCCCCACTGATCCCCTTGGAGGAGACAACACCCATGCCTGACTGGCCCACTAATCTCACATGGATGTGATGCATTCATGGTCTTACTCAGTATGAACCTTTTCTCTTATTGATGAACTCTTTTTCCCTTTCAATCATATACTTACACTGATGTGATCTTCCCTTCCCCCACCTATGCCTACTTCTGTTTTCCCCTTTGCCTTATAGACAGTCCCCCCTCTACCTATTATGCTTGAACTGGGTAGGTCCAAGTGTAGCCCTTATTTATAAAGAACTGGTGGTTGATGGAGAGTGTTGTCTAGTGAACACTCAAAGAAATCAAGAAGAGAAGCATCCACTCTGAGTAGGATGAGGACTAGGATCAGGGAGACTGAGTGGAAGAGAACACTCAGGAGTCTGACAAGGGGACAAGCACAAGAGTTGTGATTGTAAGGGAGAACTAGACTAAGGTACATGGCAGTGAGCAGACAGGCTTATATAGTGAAGGGGAATGAGAGGCAGTATGGGAATACTGCCTTGAATGGAAATGAGGCTGTCCATAGATAAGTCATATAGAACGCAATGGAAGGTCCAAAGAATAATTGATGAGTCAGAAGATAGGAAGATGACTCATGATGACAGATAATGACTGAGTAATCAGGCTGATTACTAAGTGTGAATGAATAAACATGAATAAGGTGATATGACTCAGCCTGAAAGTGAATTGGACTTATTCTGTAGGATTATCCAAGAGGAAATGAAAGGCTAGAGTTGGTATAAGGATTATGCATAAAAGAGAAAAGAGATTGTAACATTACCCCCTTTGTATACTTGAAGCTACTGTGAGAAATACTAGTCGAGCCAGTGCACAGCAGCTGGTTTAGTCTCATTCTAGATATCACAGACATTGCCTGTCATATTGGACTCAGCAACAGGATCGTACATATCAATGAGAGATGTGATGCGATCTATGGGTATAGATTGTGGACACAGAAGTTGTCTGATTGTTCAGCTGTCACTCAACAGTAGACAGGAGACTGATAGAGATCTGGGGATGTTTATGGGAAGTCTTACTGCAGCCCTCACTTAGGGATAGCAAGTTAACCAAATACCATGTAGATTAAACATAGATCTAGTTAAGGAACTACTGTACAAGGCAGTCATATTTATAGGGATGGGAAGAACTGCCATGACCATAAAAGGTGGTCATGGGTAGATGGGAGACTGTCCTTAGGGTCAAGGGGAAAGCAGAGATAAGCATAGGTGGGGGAAATGGAGATCGCACAGGTGTAAGAGTGTGATCGAAATGGGAAGTAGTCCAATAGAAGGTGAGAGATAAGAAAGATAAAGTTCATATGATTTAATCTAGGGCATGGATGCATCACATCCATATGGGATCCGTGGGCCACTCTGGCGTGGGTTCGGTCTTCTCCAGTCCTAGTGGTGGGGCTTGTACATGCCACCATCCTGGAACAAAGTCACTGAGGGGTTCCTCCCCCCAGGTAGCTCCTTCCACTTCTCCTTCCCAGAATTGAGGTTGTCTGTCCTCGCTCCCTCCATATGCTGCGGTAGCCATGTTCCCATTCAGCCATGGGCGATCTCCTTCATGAGGAAAAGGAGTGGCCCTCCTTGGGTAGTCCACATGATGCGTGACATTACCCCATTGATAAGGTCAATGAACCTTATCGATCTCATCCCAATCCATCATCCACCTAGTTAGATCCACTCTCTGCGCAGTTGGGGCAGAGATGTTGGGGGTGGCCTGGGGCATCCTCTCTACAGTAGGGGCAGGTGTAGTTGGGACAGGCAGGTCAGAGATGGTGGAGACTTCCACATTGATAGCATTGGTAGGTTCTTGTGGGGGAGATTGGGGTGTCATTTTGTTGGATAGTGATTCTAGTGGAGAGAGGTCACTTAGATCGCTGAGGGAATCTGGGTAGGGGGTTGGGAGATGGGGTGGTTGGAATAAGCTGTCTGGGCAGTGCTTTATTGACTTCCCCTTTGGATCTTTCTGCAATTTCAGGTGCCTTAATGTCTGTAAGAGGCTGGGCGATACGAATCAGGAGGGGAAGAAGATTCTCTCACTCTTCACTATCTCGCGATTCTCTGGTGAGCTGTCTAATCGCCTCAGTCTCAAACAGGAAATTGCTCCCATTAAGAAAGGTGAACTGTTGGGCAAGTTCAATATCAATAAATCCTCGCTGTCCCATAGTTTGGGGAAGTTGGAGGTAGATGGGATAAAGCTTTCCGAAGAAGGTGGAGGCAGGGAGTCTCTTGATAAAGTATCCCAATCCACAGAAGTGGAGTGCGTCAAGGGTCTGGCCGCCCGCCGAGCAGAGATTTTCTGCGATTGCCTCAGTAATGTTCGCCACGCTGTTTTCTTTGACCAGGAGTCTGGTTGAGACATAACTACGATAGGTGTTGATGAGGATGACGATGGAGGATAATTTCTGTAGTTCAAGGTTGGCTTCTAATAGGGCGAGGCCTTGGGGATCATCCAAAATGGTGGCATAGGCAATCCTCCTATAAGAGGGTGGCAGGATCTGAAGATTGAATACGTCTTTGACCAGGGTGAGAATGAGGGACATAAATAAAGAAGAATATGGAGGCATGAGAGGAGAGATTGATATCATCGGCATAGAGGTCAAAGCTGATTTGAATAATGAATCAGAGGGTGATTAAAATGAGAAGAGGGGATTGTCCGTAAGGTAAGAAAAAGGGGAGAGTGTGATTGATGATAAGGAAAGGAATGTTGGGCTTAGTAGTGATATGGGCAGTTATTGATGTGGCAATAACACAAGTGAGTTTCGATATGTTCTTGGGTATAGTGGCATTTTCTTTCAGGGTCGAATACAGAGATGTGGGAGAATTTTCGGGTATAGCGACCTGGTTTGTTGGTTTTCAGTGAGAATTTGTAAAAGGCGCAGGGGGCTGTTGGTTGCTTCATGATAATTTGTGTCTCTTTTTATAGTTTTCGAGGGTTTCGTCAGCATGAGTGAAGTTGCTCTTGGGTTTCCAAGTGTTTTCAGCAGAGCTGTATCCTGTCCATTTAACCAGATAGGATCTTCATCCAGGGTATCCTCTGTGATTCAAGATGGCTTCAATTTTGTATTCCTCTTTGTCACCTATGACTTCAGGGGGTGGCGGGGTTCCGCTGATCCCATATTCATTATTTTGGACAAATCTGGATAGAAGGGAAGTGTGGAATACATTATGGATTTTCCATGTCGGGGGTAATTCCAATTGGTATGTCACAGGTGAGAGCACTTTTGTGATGGTGAAGGGTCCTTCCCTTTTTGGTCTGAGTTTCTTGGATGGATAGGGGGTTTTAAGGTTTTTGTTGGACAGCCATACTTTGTCCCCCTTCTTTCAGGGTTTGAACGTAGAGTAGGCAGAGGAGAACTGTTGGGCATTGGTGATCGCGGCTAATGCTTCATCCCTGGCATTGTCTAATTAGGAGAGCCTTTTCTCAATGGTCAGGTTAAAGGTTTTTCCGATGGGAGGATAAGCCTTTGGTTTGTATCCCATCATGAGGTGAAACAGAGTTTGTTTGGTGGCGGAATGTACAGAGGAGTTGTGATTAAATTCTGCCATTGGGAGTAGCTCACACCATGAGTCTTGTTGTCCCTGGCAGAATATTCGTAGATATGTTTCCAATTCCTGGTTTACTCTTTCGGTTTCTCTGTTGGTCTGAGGATGGTATGCCGTGGAAAGGGCGACATCATATTCCAGTAACCTTGCTAGTTCCTTGGTGAAGGCGGATGCGAATTGGGGACCCCGATTGGAGATCACCTTAGAATGTAGTCCAAATTGGGGGAACATGTGTCTGAAGAAAAGTGCTGCTACTTCTGCCGCATTGACCGTTTTGGTAGTAGGGATGAAAATTGCCCCCCTACTAAGGCCGTGGTCCACCACGACCAAAATAGAGTCTGCTCCTCTGGATTTGGGCAGATCGGTGATCATGTCCATGGATATGGTGTGAAATGGATGTGGTGTGCTTGCTGGAATGGGGATGAGGGGGGGGGGTGGACGGGGTTGTTTATATTTTTGTTTTGTTGGCATGTGGGACATCCGGCAATATATTTTCTGACGAAGGTAGAGAGACCAGGCCACCAGTAGTCTCGGGATAGGAGTTGGATGGTTCAATGTTGTCTGCCGTGCCCTCCTGCGGTGGAGGAATGGATGGAGTGTATCAGGTCTTGTTGTCCATCAGGGGGAATGTAGAGGCGGTGTCGGAAGTATAGTTGTCCATCTGTGTAGGACCAATTGGAGTGATTGGTCTTATTGGGAATATGGTTTTCCTGATATAGTCGCTGTAGGGCTTGGAGGACTAGGGGATCCTTCTCTGATGATGCTTTGATTTTTTCTTTTAGGGCGAGGTCTATTTTGTTCACAAACAGCTCCTCTGGGAGAAGTTGCAGTTTGGCATTATCATTGGTTAAATCCAGATTTGGTAGGTGGGAGAGAGCATCCGCTGGTCCCATTTGGAATCCCGGGAGGTGGTGGAAGATGAGGTCGAACTCTTGTAGGAAGAGTTGCCATCTGGCATGTCATCTTGATAACTTTCTGGCCTCCTTGAAGTAGAGGAGGTTTTTGTGGTCGGTGAGTAGGGTGACTGGATGAGCGGTGCCAGTAAGGTAGTGTCGCCAGTCGTCCAAGGCGTGTATTACCCCTAACAGTTCCTTATCATAGATGTCGTAATTTCGTTCAGCTGGGGATAGGGTGCTCGATCGGTATGCACATGGATGTAGGTCTCCGTTGATGTCCTTCTACATCAATACCCCCCCTGTTCCCACCAGGGAAGCGTCAGTTATCACAAAGAATGGTTTAGATGGGTTTGGGATGGCTAGGACCAGTTTCATTAGGAACTGTCCTTGTAGTTCCCGAAAAGCTTTTTCCTGGGATTCCCCCCAGTGCCATTTGTTGTCCTTCTTTGTTAATTCAATGAGGGGTCGTGCCTTGGTAGAGAACCCCTTGATGAATTTTTGGTAAAAGTTGCAAAATCCTAAGAAGGATTGAGTCCCTTTTACGGATGTTGGGGGGTTCCATTCTTGGATGGCTTTTAGTTTGACTGGGTCCATTTTAGTTTGTCCTTCCAAGATAATCATTCCTAAGTATTTGGTGGATGTGGTGTCAAATGAACATTTTTCCAATTTGAGGTATAGTTGATGCTCCATCATTCTTTCCAGCACCTTTTTTGTTCTTTTGTCATGGATTTGTTGGTTTGGGGAGTGGATGAGGAGGTTGTCCATATATATGATTAACCACCCTTCGGCTAGGTAGTCGGCAAAGATGTCATCCATAAGGGCTTGAAAGGTGGCAGGGGAGTTGCACAGCCCGAAGAACATTACGGTCAGTTTGAACAGTCCTAGGGGTGTGATGAAGGCAGCTTTCCACCGATCCTCTGGTACTATTCTGACATTGTTGTACCCCCATCGCATGTCCATCTTAGTAAAGATCTTAGATCCCCTTAATTTGTCGATGAGGTCACTGATAAGGGGCAAAGGATAGGCGTTTTTGACCGTATGTTCGTTTAGGTAACGGTAATCTTGACATGGACGGAGTTTCCCGTCTTTCTTTCCTATGAAGAAGAATGGGGATGCCTGAGGGGATTGGGATGGCTGGATTTTTCCACTTTCGAGATGTTTAGTTATGAACTTCCTACATGCCTCGGTCTGTTCCGGGTTCAGGGGGTAATTTTTTGCTCTTTTTGGGGAGAAGGAGGGGAGTAGGTTGATATGGTGGTCATAAGCTCTTTTTGGTGGTAAAGCATTGGTTGCTTCTTCAGAGAATACCTTTTGGTATTGTCAGAACTTTGGTGGGAGTAGTACCTTATCCTTATTGGCTTTGCTGGCGATGTCGGTGGAGATGGTTAGTTTATTGATTTCTTCCCTCTCTGTACAGCATCGGATGAGTACTTCCTCGTTTGGTTCTTTGGCCAAGTTTGTAGTGAGGTATTTGATCAGATATCTCTATTCTTCTGGGTCGGGGCTTTTCTTTCCTCCTTGTAGTTCCCAGTTTACCCAGTCGATTATTGGATTATGAGTTGCGAGCCAGCTCATTCCCAATATCATGTCCATTTTTCCGCTTTTGATTATTAGATAGTCTCTTGTTTCCCTCCTTCCTCCAATTATGGTAGTTATCTGAGCCTTGTGCATTATATCCCCTCCATGGTTAGAGGTTCCGTCCACATTGATGGCAATCCTCCTTATTTTTAGTCTTTTTGAAGGGAGGCGTAGTTTTCTGGTGATAGTCTCATTTATGAAGCAGCTGGTTGCTCCACTGTCGACTAGGGCTTTTATTTCAGTGGTTCCGAGAAGTATTTGAATGGGGATAGTGATTGATTGCTTTTCCATAGATTGTACATTCCAGGTCATAGGAGAGTGACACACTGACTGAGCTCTCCTTCTTAAAAACCCTTCGCCTTTTCCACCCTCTCCTTCAGAGTTTCTATGCTTATTTTAGCGATAGTCTCTTCTTCTTCTTCTACTATTTTGGCATTTTCCTCATATACTTCTTTGGTTATCTTAATT